>JAPSGF010000091.1:1284761-1480032 GCA_035772895.1 Perdix hodgsoniae
AGTAGCAGAAGGGGCTATTTACAAGGCTTCTATGTTTGCCATCCTGTTCACTGATAATCATGGCCACCAAATTCCCTCTTCTGTTTTTTTCCATGGGAAGCCTTATTACAGAAAGAAGAGCACAGAGAGAAGGAAGGCTACTGCGGCACAGAACAGAGCACAGCCCTGTTCACCCATTCCTCAAATGCTGCTGCAGCAACAGAGCAAACTAAATGCATGGATTAGGCTTCAGCCTGTCTCTGGAGGTGACATTTAGCTGTTCAGATAGAGCCTGCTGGATCACGGAGAACTGCTGAGGTTTGGGAAGCATCTGGAAATCAGCCTTCTTAAAGCAGAGTCAATAGGCAGCCTGGGGCTTTATCCAGTTGAGTTTTAAATATCTCTCAGGATGGAGACTCTACAACCTCATTCGACAAATTGTTCCAGTGTTTGACCACTCTCACACTACAAATGTTTTTTTTCTGACACATGAGTTCTTGAGCTGCTGCTCAAGAGAGAGGCAGAAGGCAGAACAGAAGAGTCCCTTGGACCAAATTTGGCTCACAAACTGTAAAATAGACTGTACTGAGCTAAAATGTAAAGGCCACAAAACTTTGATGGGTTTTGGGAGTATTCCTAGTGGTTTCCACAACATTTGGCAGAATACAGTGTGCATTCCAAAATGACCATTTGGGGATTTTTTTTTTCTCTGGGATTGTGCCTCTTTTCAGATGCTTCTTGCAAGAAATCCAGACTCTATGCCATCCCAAATGTTCCCTAATGATCACAGTGTCAGCTGTGTGTAGATATTCTTTGTGTGCCTCACAGTTTACTTTACCCTTTCTAACTGAAAAACTACATGCCAAAGTGAGCCCTCAATAATATCATGATGCTGTAACATTCTCCTGGATTCTGATAATTGTCTAAAGATGAGGAACAAGAAAGCAGATTTATCTCTCTCAGTCCTAATTACCTGTATTACCAGGTACATTATTATTTTTATTGCTGAACAACTCCATGTATATTTGACCAGGCCATGGCTGAGTAAGAGAGATTAGGAGGCATGTACAAATTCTGTTCTCTGAGACTGTTACATAACAAAGCACTGCACAGACCTTCAGAAGAGGAAGTGCAATAGCCAACAATTCTTCAGCTGCAACTCTAGACAAGCAGTTTAAAACTTGGTGCCTGAGTACCAACAAGATTTAATTGCAAGAATACTATCAGAGTTCCATATGAATTATCCTTTCTTTAAACTAAAACTGTAAATGATTTATTTCTTAGCACAGGAAAACATTTTTTAATGCATTTTTATTCATAAGCTATGGCACAAATACATCAAATTGCTCCCCACTTCAGTCATTTGCCTTGCCCATCTCCATTAAGACTGTGTTGAATGTGGAGTTCTTCACCTGATGGGAACAAGAAATCCAAAAAGACTGGTAACACTGCAGAAAGCCTATTAGAGAAGAAGTTTACTACTTACTTACAGGCTTCCCCATTTACTACTTACTACTCTGGATGGAAAAAAGTTTTGCCAAAGAAGATCTACAAATCAGTTTTCTTCACTTAACTTTAACTAGAGGATTAAGTCATCTCTGCTACATGTGGCAAACTGCCTTTGATCTCCTTACATTCCAGGATTTGTAAATAGAATTAAATACAGAAGTCTTCTGAGGTTTGCAAAGCTCTACATGTTGCTCAAAGTATTAACACCACTAATATTAGCCATAGTAGTGCATCCTCCTCTTCCCTATTCAGTTCTTCTCATCCCTGTCTTTAAAAAGTAGCCACCTAATAAACAGTAATGGTGGAAAAGAAACTAACAATTCTAGAGAAAAAAAAACAACCTTTATTCAGTGACAGTTGTAGCTGTATCACTTGCTATCCCTAGCAACCAAAACCTCAAAAGCACATTAAGCAGAAATAGAAGGAAACTCCCGTGCATTCCCTATCTCTCTCACATCCCTTAGAGTTTTTCATTAAGCTCTGATCTTCAGTTCCAACAGATACCACATAATAACATACCCCAGGCTATTTAAATTTTCAGTAGTAGAGTAGTAGCCTAGCATTGGCATCATAGGCTCTTGTATTAATCAAGCTGCCAATCTCTCACATAACCCAAACATCAGAAATAGCACTTTTCCTTACTGTTTCTGAAATGGTTGGTGCAAGGTGCAAGGTGTAGCAAAGTGCACTTGTGCACCTGCTAGATATTTGGGGGGGGGGGGGGGTGTGAAAGAAAAAAAACAAACAAAAACATAGAGAGTGATTTCCTAGCATTATCAAATACTGTAAAAGCAAAGGATAATTAGGCCCTTCTGTAAACTTCTAATTTACATACATTTGGGTTAGGATGGGTTAGGCTAATTCTCAGCAAATTAAATCTTTGCTATATGCATCTTCC
This sequence comes from Perdix hodgsoniae, assembly GCA_035772895.1. Lineage (NCBI taxonomy): Eukaryota > Metazoa > Chordata > Aves > Galliformes > Phasianidae > Perdix > Perdix hodgsoniae. The sequence continues at coordinate 1,287,148 of JAPSGF010000091.1, forward strand.
CTGTTTTCTTATTCAGAGATACAGGCAGAAGAAATGGAACCAGTGAAGGCAAATTTCTTTGGCCCACTTATAGCTGTAATTTTACTGATCACACTTCTTCTGGGTTTTTTGATATTGAAGAACAGAAATATCTCATCTACCAGCCAGAGTAAGTAATTACTTATCACTCAGCTCTCTCCTAAATCACAAGCTTTGCTTTGTTTTTTCAATGAACCCTTTGTCTACATTCAGCTGCTGGCAGAAAGCTGAGTTTTATGCTGGACTTAAACTTCCTTGGACAAATTAGTTTGTGAAACATCTCACCCATCCAGCAGTAAATCCAAACACCCTTCTCCTGTCTCACCCTGTAATCCATTTCTCCTTTGTGCTCTGTTAGACTGCCATGGCACAAGCTTACGATTCTGTCCTGCAGCTTCATCTTTTATTATGGCTTATTGGTAGATTTGGTTCCTAAAATCATTGATTTATATAAATCTTTTCTTGTCCATGACTTTTCTTTTGTAAGAAAAGTGCAGCTGGGAGAGGGATGAGACAAGATCTGTGTTATGTACAAGCAGCTCCGCCATCACTGAGGTGAAGGACCAAGGATATTGGTCCAACATAGGCTGCCCAACACTGGACTGGAAGAACCACCAGAAACAGAAAGAGATTTTTGCATTCCATTTCTCTCTTTTATTGCAACACTAGGTCTCAGCAGTCCAGGCTTCATTCTGCACTGAGAGGATGATTATGGTGACATCATAATCTATCCCCTCTTTTAGTAAGAAGGAAATTAATTCCTCAGAGTCAGTCCTGCTTTCTTGCACACCCAAGGGTCCTGAGGCCCTTCTCATTCTTTCTCTAAATCCTGTGATAAGAGGACATTTATCATCAACTATTTCAGCTCCTATTTCTCACATTTCTGTAAATCACATCTTCATCTATTTCAGGTGTCAGTCTCGCAATCTAAAAGTTATCCAGCTTGAAATAGAGGCTAGCAGCTATAGACTGCTAACTGGGAACCATTTCTGCACACAGTGAGGTCTGAGGTCCCATTGTTTCAGATGCCGTGCCAGAACAAGAATCCTCTCGAAACACCCTGCAGAACAACATGCAATATTTTCGTCTGATGACTGAAGTCCACTGTCCAGTGTTCTTTGCTTTTATTTTTGCTACAGAACAGTAGCGAATACAATACTCTGTCTCTATGAGTTTCTTTTACCCTTTGGGGAAAACTCTCCTGATTTAATGGGCTTTTTGGTCAAACAACTGTCAGTGTTCACCTCAGTCTTCTACATTATTAACTGGCACACACATGAATTTTCCTGGCTCCTGGCGCAGCTACTCTGGCTACAGTCTTGATCACTAAGAGGAAATGCCACCCTGAACCTTTCTGCACTCAGTGGCTTGTTTCACTTCTGAATGGACTAATGTGGTTTTACCTTCTGTGATACTACCTAGATATAAAGAACTGAATTTAGTGATCTCATTAAATCTGGAAAGAGGAGATTAAAACTTTGCCAACGTGCCGCACACACACACAAAGGAAAAAAAAAAAGGAAACCGTTCTTCCAACACAAAGGAGTATCATGTATTTAGCAACTAGACAGGTAGGAAGATGGTGAGATATGAAGGACAGAAATCTTCCCACTTCGCCAACAGTAACAAATAAGCAGAGAAGCACAGCAAGCAGCTGCTCCAACTGTTATAAGTACAAAATATCTTCTTTTCATTGTTTTCTTTTGTTTTACTTTTTGCTGGGACTCCTTCACCCTTTGACAAGGCCACAGAAAACAGCTAAGCACTTAGCAGAACTACTATCACTGGCTAAGTGCCAGGTTTTTTAAGGGGCAGAGGCTGACTTGGGAGAATCCTGAGTGTCTGCGTAAGGAGAAGCTGTTTAAAAGTCTAAGCACTCCCCAAGATCCTGCAGTCTTCAGTTGTATGGTTGGGTTTGACACCTGTGACTGTTTTGCTGTATCTTTCATTATGCTCTGTGACACTGTAAAATGCTGTCAGTGGGAGTCAATGAAGAGAGCAGAACAGCAAGGGTTGCAGAAGTGAATGTCTCAGAAATGGGACATTCATGGGCCATAAATGGGCCCTAACCTGTGAATCATTGACCATGCTGGAAATATGATCAGTCAGGGTATTTAATCATGAGCCATAAATGCTCTGGGCTTTGTATGGCTTTGTACCAGCAATGTACTTCTTGTACATTATACAGTAGAAAAAGGAACTTAAAGATACTGACCCACCTTCTGAGAAAAGCCGTGAAATTTCCATAGGGCATTTAAAACCATAAATAACTGAAAGAAAAAAAAAAAAGTTTTGAATGTAATTCTTTGTTATTGTACCTTTTTAAAAAAATATCCAAGATTAATATCTTCCTATGTATACTGACCAGATGCTGTATTACAGGTTTTTCAGGTGGATGCAGGGATAGCATATTAAAACATGAGCTATCATTCATTTTTGTATAAATCCAGATATACAAGTTAAGCAAAGCAGATACTGAAAATAATAATAATGATAATAAGCATGTTCCAGTTTAGTTGACTGTCTTCTCTCTTTCTTAATTTGGTTTCCAAGTTTAAAGCAATCCATACATGATGCTATGCTCAACTACGGGGTATGGTTTTACTTTTCATGACAGGTTATTTGTTCCATTCAAAATGTTCCATTCCTCAATTTTGAACAACGTCTGCATTTTATTTTCTGCAATGCTACTGACAACTTTCAAGAAAAATGCAGAAGATCTGAGACAAATTTTTTTTGAGATCTTGATTGTCCATAATATGGATATTAGCATTACATTCTCAAGACAAAATTCAACTCAGGTTTGCTTTCTGTGGACATAAATTCTCCACTGTTCCTCCTTGGTAAAAATATTCTTTTCTGTGAAGTGATGTTAAGAATTGCTAGACTCCACTCATTTCACCTTTATTTTCACCCGAGTAAGAGAATTTGCATGGATCTGGATTTGTAAAATCATCTGGGAGTCAGTTCATTAAGCTATTATGCCAACAAGCCAAACATTTTTATTCAGATTAGTATCATTCAAATTATATGAAGTCACAGCTCTTATTTTCATGTAAGTTTTTATATTTGCTAGCAAAATTATTTAATGACATTAAAATAAACATATATTTCTGTGTTGGTGATTTACTCTCCTGTCGTTAAATTATACTGGGGAATATCTTCATGTAGTGTTCTCAGGGAGGAAATACTCCCAGAATTCACTCTCAGAACTACTAAGAAAGGTATTGCTGCAACGACCAAGAACAGAACAGTGTTTCAGTTGTTCATTCACAGAGCTGAATATAAATTCACAACTGTGGGTATGCATACAACCCAGACCTACTGGCATATATACCTCAAAGATAAGATACAAAATTGCAGCCTAAAAACTTGGCCTTTTGATCCCATGCTGCAGGTTGCCAAATATATCTGAATATATGAAAACAGTAATGAAAACAGTAGTAAGGCACTGTAAGGAAAGTAGTAAGGAAATGTGTAGCTGAGGTGCCAAAATTTTTGTCTTCCACAGCAACATTCAGATTTCCAGGCTATCTCCTCAACTGCTTAGTAGTTTTTTTCTTTGGCAGCATCCATTAAGTCATTAAGTTACTCTATAAACATGGCAAGCAAACAAATGAGCAGAGATACCCATTACATTCCACAGCAAGGAAGAAGTCCATTTAAAAGCATTCCTTTAAGGCATAATAATTTGGAACTCTTGAAAAGCAGTATAATAAAAGAGTAACCAGCACCCTGAGGTAAAATATGTTGTCATTAGACTTCAAGTTGCAATAGATTGCTCTAAGTTCACTTGTTAAATAACACAAAGTCACAGAAGAGCTGATGGTGGAATAGACTTTAGTAGATTGCCAGTTCAAGCAGGATCACCTGGAGAAGTCTGCCCAGGATCATGTTCAGATGGCTTTTGATTATCTCCCAGTAGAGAGACGCCACAACCTCTCTGGGAACACGTGCCAGTCAGTGCTCAGCCACATTTGCAGTAAAAAAATAACTTTCCTCATGTTCAGACAGAACATCCTATGTTCCGCTACTTCTTGTTTTGTCACCAGGCACCAGCGAAAAGAGCCTGGCTCTCCTGTCTTACAGCCTCCCTTTGGATATTTCTACACATTGATGAGATTCTCCTTGAGCTTCCTTTTCTTTCAGCCTGAACAATCTCATCTCTCTCAACCTGTCTTCATCTGAGATGCTTCAATCCTTTAACCATTTGAGTGTCCCTTCAGTGGACCAGCTTCACTAAGTCCATGTATTTCTTCTAATGGTAAGCCCCAAATTACACACAGCACTCCAGCAGTGTCCTCACCAGCACTGAACAGAGAGGAAAGATCACATCCCACAGAACACAGGCAACATTTTCCCTGATGCAGCGCGAACACTCTTGGCCTTCTTTGCCATGAGGGCACACTGCTGCCTCATCTTCAACTTGCCAACAAGGACATCTAGGTCCTTTTAGGCGAAGTTGCTTTATAAGTGGTCTCCCTGAACCTGTGTGTGGTGTGTGGAGATACCTCTTCCAAGGTCAAACTTCCCTCCGTGAGTTTCCTGTCAGCCCATTTCTCCATCCTGTTGAGGTCCCACTGCATGACAGCACATCTCCTCCCAGATTTTTTATTATCTGAAAACTCGTGTGGGATGCATTCTTTCCCCCTTTCTACTCAGCTGCCATGAGACCCCACTTGAAGAACTGTGTTCAGATATGGGGTCTGCAGCAAAGAAAGACACAGACACGTTACAAGGGTAACAGTTTTAAACTAAACTAAATTAACTAAACAAAACTTAAAAATATATATATATATATATTACATAATCGGAACAAATGAACGAATTCTTCACCATAAGGATGGTGAGGCACAGAGACAGGCTGACCACAGTAGCTGTAGATAACCCATCTCTGGAAGTGTTCAAGGCCAGGCTGGATAGGGCTTTGAGCATCCTGGTCAAATGGGAAATATCCTGCCCAGGGGACCTTTAAGGTCCATTCCAGCGCAAATCATCCTGTGATTCTACGATCATCTAGTTCATTACTGAAGAGGAATCTCAGTTAATTTCACTATAGGATTTCTTAATGTCAGCCAGCACTGCTGCTTCTGGTAACTCTATGACCGTTCCTTCAATGGAAAGCAACTGTTCTGCCAGCAGCAGTACCAATAGCAAGGAGAGCATCTGCAAAGAAGTTCTGAAATCCAGATATTGTCATAGTCCTTGACTTGCCATACCTCCTTACTTAATTATGAATTTTATGGTACATCTGCAAAATCAAGTGCTTCTGCACTTAGTATGTTCTTAACACTGAGACTTAAAACTCTTTTTGTCCACTGCTTTTGTTAAGATAGCTCTTAAAACAAAGAATCATAAGAACTATGCCTAGCCAGCCATTCTTAATTAGCATGGCTTATGTCAGAAGCAGATAGGGGGAAAAAATGTAAAGATGAGGTAAGAATAGCTTAAATTTCAGTTACATACATACATGCACAGTCAATATGTGTATGTCGATATTACCCACCCTCTTCCAAAACATACAGGCTAAAACAAAAGTTTGTTTTGTTCTCATTCTCTAAAGTTTATTATCTCAGCCTAGTTCTACTGTTGCTAGCAAGAAAAACTGCTCCCTTCTCAGAGTGTTCAAAACTCTGAATACCTCTACTACCTATGGTGCTCCTTAACATCTTTATCAATGACATCGATGATGGAATTGAGTGCACCCTCAGCAAGTTTGCTGATGACACCAAGCTAAGCAGTGCGGTTGACACAATGGAAGGAAGGGATGCCATTCAGAGGGACCTCATCAGATTCAAAAGGTTGGCTTGGATGAATCCAGTGAGATTCAAGACAGCAAAGTGCAAGGTTTTGCACTTGGGCCGGAGGAATCCCAGGCATCTACGCAGACTGGGAGGAGCAATCCTTCAGAGTAGCCCTGAAGAGAAGCAGCTGGGGGGTCCTGGTGGATGAAAAACTGAACGTGAGCCAGCAATGATGTGTTAGTTTCACAAAAAGAAGGACAAATATCCCACTAGTTTTATGCTTTTGTTGCTCTTTTTAATGTATTAATAAAAATATTAACAATTAAAATAATTTGTGTTACTTATATATATTAATCACATTATCTATTTTATGAAGGGTGCTCCGAAAAGAAAACCACCTATGTTACTGTGTTGGCCCACAACATAAGAGGCGTATGTGCTATCAGTGGTATGGCAGTAGAGGTTGAACCTTTTCACCAATATTTCATGACATTTTGTAGCTGTGTGACAGACAGCAACACAGGGGTAGTCCAGCAAAATGTTGTCTCACATGGAAGTGAATACAAAACAAAGATTTGAAATTGAATTGGGTTCAGAAAAAATTGCACCCATTAATATTAACTGATGCTTGCTTGTTCATGGAAATCAAATAGTGAATGTGAGCACAGTGAGGAGGTAGGTAATACATTTCAGCAGTGGAAAGAGTGACTTTCAAAAGTCCCTTCCTACTCAAATGTTCTATGATCCTGTGATCCTATGATTCTATGACGTGATTTCTCCACATAGATTCTCAGTGAAAAAATAAAATGACACTTCTGGCAGGTAAAAAAACTGTCTATTACTGAAGAGGATCAAGCTTACTCTGTTCTTCATTTGGCAGCTGGAGGCAGCTGAAGTGGTGAAGCAGCTGAGTGATAGAGTCAATCTTAACTGATCTTAAAAAGATCAGTGTTAAGAGCCAAAATTCTGGATCTTTGTACCAGGAGATACAACAGGCCCTGAAACTGGTCCTGACTGAGCTGTGCTGAGAACCAAGAGAAACATCACAGCTTCATCCATTATCCTTCTCACAAGTACACACAGACCAACATCAGGAGTCATGCTGATTTGCATATATGGAGATGCAGACGTGTCCTTCACTTGCAAAAGAGTAAAGATGTTTACCTGAATTTCCATTCTGTTCAGAAATCTGCAGCAAAATGATAGGTAGAATCTACTTCAGTGAAAGATAGATGTAATTACTCCTTTAGTTCTCCATGCTAATATACAAGAGATGTTCTGAAATAAATGCCTCCTGTTTTATCACGTTGGCCCACAGCATCAGAGGCAGATGTTGGTAGTATTGCTGAAGCGCCTGAACATTTCCACCAATACTCCATGACATATTTTTGCCTTGCGACAGATGGCAGCAGAGGGGCAGACTGGCAGAACGAGTTCAGATATTGAAGTGCAGATGAAGCAAAGGCGTGTGATTGAATTCCTCCATTTAGAAAAAAAATGCATCCATTGACACTCATCAGTAACTGCTGAATGTTTATGGAGCCCAAATAGATATGAGCACAGTGTGGCAGTAGGTGGTTCATTTCAGAGGTGTGACAGCAACAGCAGATCATCTCCACTGGTGCAGGCTTTGATGAGAGATGAGAGAGGCAAGCAGGCTCTTGTTCATTCCTGGCAAAAATGCACAGCTAATGGGAGTGACTATTCTGAAAAATAGTGTTCTGTAGCTGACAGTTTGGTCTATCAAACACTTACTTCGCTCACTGTATCCCTTGTAGTTTCCATGGAAAAAAAAATCAGAGGCATCACTTTTAGAGCAGCCTGCGTACATGCACTCAATACAGCACAGGCAAGATGTGAGATACGCTAAATGATATCCAGAGCTGCTCTCAAAGAACAGCTGTTTGATCCCAGATACCAGAGTCAGGCGATGTGGCCAGTATTTATCACACCAGCCTTCCGCTACTCAGCTTCCTCTCGTTGGCAGAAAAAAAAAAAAAAAAAAGAAAAGAAAAAAAAGAAAGAAAGAAAAAAAAGAGGGATGGAGAAAGGAAAACTGAGGTGAAGGATTCAGATACTCATCCGAAGGGGGGCAGAATGTATGGAGCGTTGCTAAAACCTCATGCGCACACACACACAGCAGCAGCACAACGCTGAGAAAAACGCCGCCGCGTCTACCCGCGACAGCCTCCGAGTCACCCTCGTTTTCTCCTGCTTTCTTCCCCAGGAAGGTGCAACGCGTGTCCCCCGCTCGCCCACCCACCGGCTCTCCCTGAGCCAACAGCACTTCAGACGACCCGAGCCGCGGCGCCGCCTTTCAGGTAACTGGCTCTCACTGGCTGCACTGACAGCCCCTTGGTGAAGCCGCCTCTTGTTTCCACAGCATTAAAAAAAATAGTAATAATAAAATAATAAAAAAAAAGACAGACAAACAACTACAAAAGAAAGAAATTCCTTTAATAACAAACACAAGAAGGCAGCGGGGGAGCTGAGGTCGAAGAGCGCAGCCCAGCAGCCCGCCGCACCGCCGGCAACTGGCGGAGGCCGTTGGGACGCTCGGAGCGCGTCTCGCTCGCCCCCTGGCGGCCGCCCGCCGAACGGCGGAGGGGCTCCTCAGGCTGAGATGCGGGCAGGGGCAGCGCGGGGCGGCCCGCAGGTCGGGCCAGGCTTCCCGGTGCTGTGTCCGAGCGGTTGTTGAAAAGCTCCGCGAAGAGCAGTCTCAGAGCCTCCTCGGGCAACCTGGCCAGCTGCTTGCCTGACCTCACAGAGAAAAGTTTTTCCTTATCCCCAGCCCGAACCTTTCTTTTTTCAATTGGTGTCTGACACCGTTATCCTGCTGCCATGCACCACTGGGAAGTTCCTGTCACCGCCCTCACAATAACCTCCTCCTAAGCGTCGGAGGGATTTACCTCAGCATTTCTCACTGTCTCTTCTCCAGGCAGAAGACACCAAGCCCCCTTGGCCTCTCCTTTCCAGCTCTGTCTTCCATCCTACTTATTCCAGTTTATGTGTGCCTTTCCTGTGTTATAGAGTAAAAGCTGGACCCGGTTGTCTAGACTTAGAAATCCCGAGTAAAAAGCAGTAACGTCAGTCCTCTCATCAATCAGCTGGCAGCGTTGCGGTTAATGCAGTCATGAAGTCCATTGGCCTTGCTTGCTGCCAGAGCATTCTTCCGCTGTGCAGAAATCATCACATCATCACTGTCCTCCCTGCTGAAGGGATTCTTTCAGTCATTTCCGCAATGGCAACTAAGAGTTTTGGAAATGAGGTATTGAGAATTTGTGCATTCACTGTGGCAGTCTTTCATCGCATATGCTACTGTTTACTCATAATTTCACCTCTACTGCCCAGCATTTTGAAGCCTGGCCAGTGTACAGTGGCCATACATCTAGACAATTCTTAAGAAGTTATTTGTGATTTGTTCTGTGCGTAGTTTTGGAAACTATTCATGTAAAAAGTAGAAGACACCCGAAAGATACAGAGAAAAGGACATTTCTGAAGCACTCTTTTGCAATTTCAGGAAAAAAAAGAAAAAAAAAGCAATCTAAAAAATTCCCTTTAGGTCATGTTCTGTGGTAACCTTGACATCCTTAGGTAAGACAGTCTGTATGTAGCACTAAGCAAGGCAGCAAGCAAAGGGGCAAACCTGAGGCTCAGTCATAATGGAACAAATATTCTTGTTATTATGAATTTTTAGCAGTTAATTTTAGTTCTCTGTGTACATTTTAAGAGGTAAACTGAGGCACACTGGTCTTACAGTTTTGGATACATAACCATGCTTATTTATTGGTTTTATATACAAATGTTTTTTACCTTGTACTGTGCTTTTCTTAGATTTTTTTATTATTATTATTATTTTTTTTCTTAGTGTACATTAATTCTCTGGGTGTGCATGCAACATTAACTGAAGATTTTGCCTTACAAACATCTGGAAGGTACTTTAAAGTCCCAATCACTTTTCTTCTTTCCCCTTTTTGCATGCACCTCAAACAAATCAAGCAAATAATAGGGAGAGGAAGTGTCCTACCCACCCAGCCTTGTGTGCTCCAAGAATACAAAATATTCTGGAAGAAAACCGTCAGTATAACTTGTATCGTTGCTGTTGTTGCTTTCATTAGAGTAGGGAGATGTTTTTATTTTTTTGCTTTTCACTGTACATATGTGAACAACTTGAAGTAAAATAACAGTCTTTATGCTGATCTCACCAGGCTTTGGTCTCTGTCTCAGAAGCTAAAGTCATTGGACATTCCATGGGCTTAGCCCTGTTAATATGAAAAGGAAGTGAATTTGCACAAGAGACTTGAAAAACATATGCAGGAAAAACATATATGGAAATTAATTATTGAAGTAGAATTGAAGTAGAATTCTTAGACAGTGTTGACAAATATAGTATACTGGGTGGCAGGCAGCTACGATAGGCCTTTAACTTCCCAGCTCTTCCACGTAATGCAAATACAACCAAAATGTTGTTTATGTGAAACGATGAAAAAGACAGCAGATCATGTAAGGATGGAGCACAGCCCTAACAAAAAGGGCTTGAAGGTACTGGTGGGTGTCAAGCTGGTCAAGAGACAGCAATGTACCCTTGCAGCCCAGAAAACCAACTGTACCCCAGCCCTTGGAGGCATTCAGAAGCAGTCTGGACTAGGCTTTGAGCAACCTGATCTAGCAGTAGATGTCTCTTTTCATTGCAGGGGAGTTACACTGTATGATCTTTAAAGATTGATTCAACTCAAACATTCTACAATCCTGATTTTTCCACATAGATTCTCAGTGAAAAAATAAAATGGCACTCCTGGCAGAAAATTTCTGAGAATTAGATAGCAAATGTGGACCTTGGTGCATCAGCACCATCAGAGTAGTACTGAGAGAAAATCAGGGAAAGAAAAAAACACCATTGTTCAGTATTTCATGGCAATACTGTTACTGAATGAATTCACAGCATTTTGTGAGGAAGATTTACATCTATTTTCTTCAAGCAAGTAATCTAACACAGAGGGAAGAAATGAAACATAGAAAAAAAATATTTTGCTTTCACACACAGTAGAGAAGACTGATTATCCTGATATGCTTGTCCAGTGTTCTTCTCCCAACAGGTAACAAAACTGTCTGTTACTGAAGAGGATCAAGCTTTCTCTGCTCTTCATTTGGCAGCTGGAGACAGCTGAAGTGGTGAAGCAGCTGAGTGATAGAGTCAATCTTAACTGATCTTAAAAAGATCAGTGTTAAGAGCCAAAATTCTGGATCTTTGTACCAGGAGATACAACAGGCCCTGAAACTGGTCCTGACTGAGCTGTGCTGAGAACCAAGAGAAACATCACAGCTTCATCCATTGTTCTTCTCAATGTTGAAAAATAGTGTTACAAAACACTGACAATTTGCTCTATCGAACTGTTACCGTGCTCATTGTATCTGTTGTAGTTTCCATGGTAATAGGCAACATTACTTTTGGAGCAACCTATTTATAGTGGAACAGCTTGTTCAATAAGGAAAAAATTACTAAGATACTAAGATAATTTTATTCTGTTTTTGCTTTTGGAAACTAAATTAAATACCTTTATTCAAAAACCAAAGGAGAAATTTGCAGCCTTTATGTCATAGAAGAAGTATAATCGGCACTTCTACAATATGCCTGGTGAGAGTAAATTCAAGTCATTTGTGTCACTGGACATCACCTTTAGGACTTCTCTCTTGCATCTTAACCCCACATGAAAACAAGTAATTAGGATTTTTGAACAGAGATGTGGCCTGCAATTATCTTCTACTGTTGTCCCAGGAGACTTTGGGATGGAAAAAACGTCCTGTGAATGACTCCGCAATAGGAAAAATGCAGTAGGAAAGATTAAGTTGCCTTCAGTGCTGGAGCAGTGAGAAGTCCTGTCTAATTCTGTACGTGTCATATTCATTCTAGGTAGCAGCAGCTCACTACTGAAATATCTGAGACAAACCATAGTAAATGTTTGCTATGCGCTGCCTACAGACAAACAGGTTTGAAGAGAATGAAAGGGCTGCTCATTAGCTCTAAATTCCAAGGAGCTCATTTTCTGCACTTGAAAATAGGAAAAAAGTAAAATGTCTGTTACCACTACCCACAATCTGATTTACAATCTTGCATAAGTTAAGCTTGTAAGCAACAGAAAAGCCTGAAACAGTGAAGAACTTCCATAGAAGAGTTGGAGAAGCACTTAGAAAACTAACATTACAGGAAGACATCAATAAAAATGTTATTGACTTCATAGCACTAGGGTGTGTATGAGGACAGATACAGAAATTGTGACTGGAGCTATCTAGTCATTCATGTAAAGAAGTACTGTAACCCCTTGCCATGAGAGAACTAAAACTCTGTTAAGCAATTTGACTGAAGGCATGGAGGTGTGGGTTATTCTATGCCTCTATAGGCCTGCTGAAGCTTGCAAATAACACTCTCAGACATATAATTTGTATTTTTAGTGGTCCTGTGTGGAGCCAGGAGTTGGACCCAATGATCTTAGCAGGCCCCTTTCAACTTGGCATATTTATAACTCTGTGATTCCATAATTCCATGATTCTACAGGTCTGTCTTTGTCTTCTGAGAATCATTCCTCTGTCTGATCTGGAAGGCCATTCTTCCTTGTCTTTGCCAATTCATCAAAAACTCATCTTGACCAATGCAACAAGTGGGTTATAATATGAGTAGCCTATGATTTGCATGAGCCCAGTGGAGGGAACAAGGCAGAAGCTTAGAAGTAGCAATCTGGAATAAATGGGTTAAAGGAAGAATTATTTTATTGGTGTAAGGATCCTATTTTCTTGTCAGAATACCCTTTTGTACTATCTGGAACAAATACCAGTGCTTGTCATCCATCCCAACAAGAACAGTTAATCTTTGATTAATACTGCATCTCTTAAGCCAGCCATTGGCATCTCCACAGCTCCTGAATACTAGACCATAGCACAGATGCAGCCAGTACACATCAGTATTAATAGATTTTCCATAGTAATCCTTCTGTTGCTTTTCAGTTCCCAGCCACCTAAGGAAATAAATTGTATCAACATAACAGTGCAGATAAAGCTACTGGAATGTGCTAGGAAGCTGCCAGTAGGCATTAGAAACCAGCTTACTAAACTGGTCAAGAACTTTAAAACTTCATTCTGCTGAGGGCAGAATAGAAATGGATTGCCTTTCTTGTTTCATTTGCAGCCACGAGGAGTGTGCTTCCTTGTGTGTACATCCATGTTGCTAATTGATTTCTCCAAAATTTCCAGCTCCTGCTGCAAAATAAAACCTTAATGCTATTTCCTCTTCATCATACATGGTCAAGTCTCCTACTCAGGATCTCAGGATACCTGCATCAGCACTTTTTTTTTTTTTATTTCAGTGCTAGTCTTGCTGACTTGTACCTTTAGACAGCAATTGACAGAAAGCTAGCTACCACCAGGTGATGATATGTTCATTACCGGCAAGCAGCATGTGCTGCCACGTGCTCTTCTTAAATCTGGTTATGAATTTTCTGAAGTAACATTGTTTATTAGAAAAAGCTAATTCTCTGAAACTAACTCTGGTAGTGAGAAAGAGCAGCTTTTCATAAATTGATTTTGTAAAAGTCTGAGGGAAAAAAATGCAGTAATGATAGTTGAAGTTAATGATTTCAAAACAAATCTTTGCTTTACATGTTGAAAATCTTCTTTAGTATCTACATGTTTTGGTTTTAAAATGCTCAGACTCTATAATGGGAAAAGCAGTTTTCCAAATCAGTGTAACAATATTTCAAATATTCCCAATGGTTTTCCCATACACTATTTCCCACTGATTTTTTTCACTGTGTTATATGTTGAGGATCTTCATGTCTCTTACAGAAGAGCTACTTCAAAATCAGCCCTTCATAGAAAAAGAAAGACTTAAGACTCCTGAGTAAAACTTTTCTATTTTTCACATCACTGATACCCACTCAGATATTGCAAATTACACATGCTTCTAACATAGTTTTTATTAGCACCTTTGCCAGTAACTTTGCCTATTTTCCAAATATCTGCTTGGGTTTAGTGCGGTTTATTTAAAATCAGACATTGGCAAAACTGGTTCATTCCATCATGCCCTTTCCCATAGGTCAATTTGGTACTCTAGATGTTATTCAGACTTTCTTGTTCAAAGAAACAACCAGTTCATATTTCAGCCCCAGGATCTGAAATACTGCAAGAACAATCCAACGTACCCATGTAGAATCTATTTCTACTATGTAGTGCTATTTCTACTTTCATTCCTGACTGACAAGGGCAAGAGAAGAAATGTGTAAGCTCTTAACAGCATAAATTGAATTTGAACTTTGAGCTCCGATGTTTAATATGTTGGACAAAATACGACTGGCTTTCTGTTGTCAGGCTCTGTAACCAGTAAATAATGTCTTTTGTACTGGCTGCATCAGTATGGTAATACACTAAGTCCCACCTGGAGATTTAATACCTATGGCTCTGGGAGTCAGTAAGGGCAGTAAGGCTCAGATTTTAAACAAAAATGTTGCTGCATTGACTGACTGCATGTGTTTTGGTATTTGTACTCCTACAAATGTGGACAGAGTAGAGCTGTGCACACATAATAATTGTTGCAAATGTTCATTCACTGGAACGCAAGACTGTTTGTTGAGTATCTCATCTCTAAAATGGGAATCATAATACTTTTCTAGCCTGGGAAATCACATTTATTTCACTACAACATCACATTTTGGTAGGTCTTTCTTGGCTATAGGAGAAATTAGCCTATTAATTAATGTGCTAAACTGCAAAGTATTTAGCTCTTTTAAACATGAAATTCTTGATGCTGTAAGAATAAGATCTACAGAGAAAGGAACATTCTCCACTGCCGCCAGCCCTTAATTTCTGATTGCATATCTTGGCTTTGCACCTCAACTTTCTACATGTCAGTGTGTCTGATTGCTAGATAAGGTAATGGTTCCCCAAGCTACAAAAGTGCTTTAGCATCCATAGACAAAAGGCACTGTGGAAGCACAAAAGAACTGCTTACATGAGTTAAAAAGTAGCTTTTAACCTTTGATCTTGAAGAACTACTTCACATGTGCGCCATATGCTCAATGGCCTAACAGCTTCAGCCTCACTGTTTTCCTGTGGATACATTCTTTGACTTCACAGCCCTTATGCTTTTTGCTTGATGGCATCCAGGGTGTTTCTTAACAGTCATATTCTGCCAGCAACAAACATCCTTTGTTCCTTGGGATCTGGGAAATGGACTGCATTCCTCTCTTTTCCCCACTATCTTTGGAGAAGTTAACCTCTGAAGAAACCCAAGCAAACAAACAAGAAATCCCACAAGCATAAGGGATTTGCAGCATTTTGAAAATGCATAGGGGTGGAAAAACAAGTCTGTAGTTGTCAGCTGAACCTGATCCAAACAATCTGATCAAAGATGATAACTTGCCTTTGTTTTGTGCAAAAAGACCTTTGTTTATACATTAGGTGCACAGCAAGGGGAACTCATTAGCAACATTAAAGTAGCTGGTCTCTAATAAGAAATATGATGTCTAGAAGAGAGAAAAAGCTGCCTGCAGAAGAAATTCAATTTCTAAAGCCCTTACTGTGACAATAGATACTGTTTGGAATATAGAAGGTTTTCTTCAAGGCAGGAGATATTTGATATCTTGACTCTGAGGTTTGGGAAAGAGCGGTTGAAAAACTGACTGGCAGAAAAGGACCTGGAGGTACCAGTTGACAGCCGGCTGAACATGAACAAGCAGTGTGCCCAGGTGGCCAAGAAGTCCAATGGCATCCAGGCTCGTATCAGAAGTATGTGGCCAGCAGGACTAGCGAGGTGATTGCCCCTCTGCACTCAGCACTGCCAATACTGCCCCTTTAGCACAGTGCACAGTTTTGGGCCCCTCACTACAAGAAAGATTTGAATTGCTGAAACGCATTCAGATAAGAGCAGTGAAGCTGGTGAAGGGACTAGAAAATAAGACACATGAGGACTGGCTGAGGAAAATGGAGCAGTTTAGTCTGCAACTTGAAAGGAGGTTGTAGTGAGGTGGGTATCACACTCTTTTGTAAGGTGACAAGTAATATGACACAAGGCAACAGCCTCGAGTTTTGCCAAGGGAAGTTTGGATTGGGATATCAGGCAGAATTTCTTCATGGAATGTAAGGATAGGCATTGAAACAGGCTGCCCAAGGTAATTAAGGAGTCCATATACCTGAAGGTATTCAAGAGATGTGATTTAGTGGTGATTGGTGATTTAGAGATCTTAAGAGTCTTTTTCAACCTAAATGATTCTATGAATCTATGATTTTAATACTTCATTTAGGGAGTGTTGCATGGTATGAAAGCTGTGAAAGAGGCTTGAATAGGAATACAGATGGCTATGAACATGTTACATATGCACTTGTATGGTGATCATATTTTAAAGTCTGAAAAAAAGTCGACCATTTGCCCAAGCTAAGGGAACATAAAGAGAATGAAGACCCAAGAAATAAGATGAAAGAGCAGCTTCACACTGTGAAAACTTCAAGCTGAGTCACTTGAAAATATAGGGTGAGGAAAGGAAAAGGTCCTCATCTCTTTGTCTCTTTTCCCAGGTAAGAAGTCAACTAGGAGTCAGAACTTTCTTATTGATGAATTAGCCTCATATCCTCATGCATTCTACTCTTGCTCATCTACCTCTCCCTCCCCCATCCAAAACTTCCAAAGCATATAAGAACACCACCCATGGTCAGCTGTGCTATAGGCCCACTTAAAAAGGCAGCATACTGTCTCTATAAGCCAGTGAGAAATGTTTAGGGAAGGAATATGAGAATAGTCCAAATGTTATTCAGTTCTTTCCACCAATTCAAGTTCTCTTCACAATCCAGATCAGTCCTTTGTGGAGCTTTCTTTCATGAGATTGTGTAATCCCATTTTGAATCCATTCCTAGTTTTGGCCTCTGTGGCATCCCTTGCCAACAAACTCCATGATGTGTGTGGAAAAGGCACTCCACCATTTTGTTTGTTCATTACTTTTCTGTACAGTCTCTCTTGCTTCTTGCAACTCCACTTGTTTTATGGAAAGTTACAGATTCCTTATTTGCTTTTTCCAGACCATTTGTGATTTTGCAGACCTCTATGATAACATCCCTCAGCTACCTTTTTTTTCAAAGTGAACAGCCTGTCTAGTCTCTCCTTAATGACATAATACCAGTCTACTGATGATTCTTACTTCTATTTTGTGCTCCTCCTAGTTCCACTAGATCTGATTTTCAGTGGGAGAGACCAGAGCTGAGGGCAGCTTTCAGGATGTGGATGTGTCAGAGTTTCAGTCTTCCTGTGGCATCTCCAAGTCTACTAGACTCAACAAGAAGTTGAAAGGAAAACAATCAGTAGCTGAATCAAAACCAGTTGTAATCAGTGTAAGTCCTCTTGTACTGGACAAGTACTTCTAAAAATGAAGAATGAAATAAACAAAATGAGCAACCACAACAAACAACCACAAAGACAAAAATCCAATGACTGCAAAACACTCATTTTTGCCATCATAAACAAGCAGTAGAAAAAATAAATTTGAAAAATGTTACTAACACAAAGCTATACCACCAAATGTTGCCTTCTACCTTACAAGATGATGTATGAATTATGATTTTATTTCAACCTCCAAACAAAATAAATTGAGTTCTGGGGAAGTTACAAAATTAATAGCTACAATACTTTCTGAGTGCTACTTAGAAAAGCAAACAAGGCAAAGCAAGTATAGTGATAAAAGATTAGAAGAGAATGCAAATGGTGAAAGCAGTAGTTGCAGCAACTACTGATATAAGTATTTAAAAAAAAAAGGAAATACAATATTAAGACTCCAGAATACTAAGTGAGACATCATCTCTATAGTGTAGAGTAGTGTTATTCAGTCATCCCAGTTCAGAAAACAAGTGATGATACTGACTGCTGACCCTCTGTTTTAACAAATAAGTGTAAAGTGTTTGCTGTACTTTCAGAGTTGAAAATGTGTAATAAATAATTAAATTATAATTGCATTTAGATCAGTATTTTTAACCAAATTCCCAGAAATCTAAGCTGAGCACCGAGAAGCGAAAACATGAATTAATGTCTGATTGAAACTTCATTATACAACAAGTGTGAGCCTTTCAAACTGAAAGGCCCATACAGAAGCTTTCTCAGAACTGCTAAGCAAGGGCTAGCTGGATAGGGATTAAAATATAAAATAATAATAATAATTTTTTAAAAGAGTTTAATTGGGCTTCTTTATTCAGATGAATTCCTTGTCTATCACCACAAGCATACTTAAACACAAAAAGGACTGAATGGGAATGTGATTTGGTGTTTGGGGCCAAGGGAGAAAAGTAAGGATATCTTAACTTTGTGACTCTACTAGGAAGATTTTGAAGCCACACTCTTAGCTACAGACACTGAAAAAGATAAGTCTGGTATACCACAAAAGAAATGGACCAAAATGCTTGGTGATACACGGTGTTAATCTGTGTATCTTGTCAGGTCCTTTTTCTCTGTTAAACATCCAGAATGATTTGTGCCATGATAATAGGTCTATCTTAACCCTTGTTTAAGGGGTTAACCCTTACACTATTGCAATAGTGACCTACTTGTCAAATCAGATATCAAGCAGAGAAGTGGGTGGGGCTATGAAATCAGTAAGTTAAACTGGCCAGTCACTAACAGAAAACGAAGTAAACAAAATCCTACCAACATTAGACAACGTCACAGTTGGAAAATGGCTTTCAAATATCCAGCGCTAAAGATCTGTCTAATAAACCACTGCCTAACAGGAGAGAGACTTTGTGGAGTTACTCATTCTTGTAACTAGCTGAAACTAATTTCAACAACACTGAATATGGATATTAATTCAAATCAGTTGAATTCTATTTACAAAATGAGGCAAAATTCAACTAAGTTTGTCTTTGAAGTAAAGAACTTTTCAAGAAGACAAATATTTCCTTAACTGAGACATTTTGTCCTAGAAACTAACAAGACTGATGTAGAAAAAGACATCACAGAGCAACATGTGTAGTTTGTGGGCATGCTTCTCAACTGAAGTCCCAAAGTAAGCACTTTAACCCAGACAAAGCAGTACTTTTGTATGGTGCTTTAGAAAATTATCTCTGTAGGAAAAAAAAGTCTTTGCTAGCTAAAGAAACTGCATGGGAGATGTCAACTGTGTTATTCTGCTGAGGTCCTTCAGCTTTTTGAGGTACAAAGAGAAGTTCCATCCTGAATAACAAAAACTACCAAAAATATATTCAAAAACATGTCTACTGAAACACAAATACAATATAAAAACAGTATAAACTTTGTGCTAATAGCATGTGTTTTGTAACAACTGGGTTTAATATTAATGAATCAGTATATTTTGCTCAATAGGGCACAGAGACATTTAATCTTGAAATATCACCTGCATTGTACTATTCTGTGGTGTACTTCACCTCAAAGGTTACTCTATTCTCTTCATCTTGAGTAGAAGGTCTAATCCATCAGTTAGTCCCATCTCATTATAGTTCCATCAGGGACACCTAATGATGCTGGATACTTAATAGAAGTCTGTAGGTGATCTTAAAATGTGACTCAGTGCACTTGGGAGGCATGAGCAGTTTTCTTGTATCTGGGAAGACACATAACAAAGGGAGAAGGAAGGAGCTAAAACAAAAAGAAGAAACCAATTAGAATAATTCTGTAGCTGCTGGGAATATTTTAAACTACAGTCTTTCTTACAAGGCCCTCCTCCCCTTCAGATACTGAAAGGCCACTCTCAGGTCTCCCCAGAGCCTTCTCTTCTCCAGGCTGAACAGCCCTAGCTCTCTCAGCCTGTCCTTGCACAGGAGGTGTTCCATTCCTTGTATTATTTTTGTGGTCCTCCTCTGGATGCACTCCAACAGGTCCATGTCTCTCCTGTACTGAGGACTCCACATGTAGACGTAGTACTTCAGGTGAGGCCAGCAAAGAGTAGTGGGGCAGGATTACCTCCCTTGCCCTGCTGGTCACACTTCCTTTGATGCAGCCCAGGATACAGTTGGCTTTCTGGGCTCTGACATTGCTGGCTTCATGTCCAGCTTCCCATCCACCAGTACCCCCATGTCCTTTTCAGCAGGACTGTGCTTAATTATTTTGTCCTCCAGTTTGTATTGACAGTGAGATTGCCACACGCCAGGACCTTGCACTTGGTTTTGTTGAACCTCATGAGATTCACCATGGAACCTACAGCAGTGACATTAATGTTTGTGATTTTTCTATAGTAGTGAAAGCTAAATAAATGTTTCTTTATTTTAAACATGGTGGGGAAAAAAAAATGTAATTGGGTGATTAGATGGTGTAGATTAGATTAGGTGTAATTAGGTGCTAGACTGAGTCCTGCAGGTCTTCTTACAATACTCACATCTGGTAGAATATATAGCTAAGTGTGATAATATTCTTCACTTGCCTCTCAGATGTAAATATTGAGCAAAAAACTGAGTATTTAAAAAACACTCCAAAAATGCTGTGTTCTTGTATATAAAAACCTGAAGACTCTCTCTGTCCAAGAAGTATATTCTAAGTGATGGCAAGTGCAGAGGATTACGTGACAAAATGTAGTTGCAATATCATAACAACTTTCAAAATTATATTTAATGTTTTAACAAAGAAACAGAATGTACTTTCTTATGTACATTACAAATACTATATCATCCCAGTTAGTAGCTGTGGCACAAAGACAAGATTAATTATTTCCTTTCTTTAATGACCAGATTTATTCTGTAATGGCTGAACCATTTGCATGGCCATTTCACCAGAAAAGAGAGGTGGTTAATGAGATTTTCATTAAGATTGATGATAAAACAATACTGTAATAAAGACATAAATTCAGAGGGTGGGAAATTATAAAGATAGGAGAAAGAACTGTAAATGAGTATTTTGACCTCTTCTGTAATAGAGAATGTTGGGTTTGGACTAAAAGTTCTGTCTATCAAGTAAACAAATAAAATCAAGGATAAAAATAATAAAATGTAGATTTGAATTGAAAATATTTTCATTGCAGGAGATTGTACTAGCAATTGTTGATAATTTTCAACAATTTCAACAACAGTTCATCAACAATATTATTAAAATTTACTTGATTTCAAGTTTGAATCAGTTTGAATTCAAATTCCAGTAAATGCCATGTTTTTCTTTTAGGTATTTGTTGATAAACACAAGCAAATGGATATCTGTGGCTGCCCATCTCTGAATGTGAATTCTGTAGATGAATCAATGAATCCATGAATGAATTCTAGTGAATACATGTTTAAATGCCAGTGTATGTGGATTTCTTATCTTTTTCAGTTACCTTCTGTTACATGTTATACGTTGAATATCTGAAAAGATCCGCATTACAGATCACAGTTTGTTCTGACAGTTCTTCATCTGACTATCAATATCAGAGAGCAACAGGAGACGTCAACCATTTTGTAGAAAGGTAGATATCTGTAATTTATATAGAAAGTGCATTAACATTCAACCTTTTCTACAGTAAAAACTTTCTCTTAAAATGGATTGTAAGAAAAAGTAGCTATTAACCTCAATCATCATAAATAATTAACCATGATAGCAGCTGTATTTAATATCCATCTCCCAGTTAATGTTTATCCAGAGAGATAATACCTGAACTGACGAAAACCAAACACAAAACCCATATCACACCCAAGACAATCTGTCAAAATCTGTTCATGCTTGCAATTATATAAAAAGAATTTACTTCTTAAATAATCAGCACTTTAATTTATTTATTTTTCAGAGTGTAAATTTTCAGAAATACTACAGTTTTTGTGCAGATCCTATATACAAAATCATAATGGAACAGGAATCACAACAGAAGGAAGCTGGGAGAAGAATCCTGAAAGGTAAGCCTGTGTGACTGTGGCTAGAGATCTGGCGAAAATACAGCACCTCAGAGACGTACTCTCTTAACAGAAGTACAGCAGGAGATCAGGAAGAACAGAAATTAAGGGAAGATCAGGAGACTTCTTCTCAGTAAATGAGCAATTAAGGTTCAACTTTGACTTTTAGAGTTTTGAATGCATACATAGAGGTCCTCCAAAAGGAGTTCTACATAGGTCACTCCAAAAGTAATATCTTCTGTTTATTTCTATGGAAACCACAGTAGATACAAAGAGCACAAGAGCTTTATTTGATAGAGCAAATTCTCAGCTATCAAACACTACTTTTTTTTACATAGCTATGCATTTTCTCTGCTGCCATATCACCAGCATCCACCTCTGAATTCATGGGACAACATAATAAAATAAACCTTTGGGGCATTCCTCATATATCGTAAATCACTGGGAGAACACAACACAAAGAACACTGTATTCATAAACTATCCAGCTGTAATTTCAAAATCTTCTAATTTCAGTGTGGTTGCATGTTTGTTTTTAATCCTAACATACAGCTTTTCTGTGGATTGTCAGTGCTGAGGGGATATTTGGAAGCCTCCTTTGAAGTTAGATGTGATAATTCTCCATCTCAACGCTACACTTTCAGTAATTACAGGCTAGCACAAAGGGTATAACATTTTACAGATCTGTGGTCTTACTGGTCACTATCACGTCATGGAGATGTGCTGCCCCTGTGCTTCAGCCTAAGGCAAATGAGTGGGCAGTGTGTGCAAGTTTTTTTCTGTTACTCTCCTGAACCAAACTTCGGAAATTTAAAGAAGAAATAAAGATGTGAAAGTAAGTGAAGACAGTGAGAGAACTAATACCTGAAGAAAAAAATAACAACGAAAGTTTGAGGAAACAAAGAGCAAAAGCTTTGTCCTCAGTGGCCTGCCTTTTCACGCTAAGTGTCTTTTTTCATTTGTGAGCAAACAGAAATACTGTTCACCAGGGTGATTTCTAAATAGTTCTTAACAGGCTTTGGAGGTGAAATGTAGAAAACAAGTCCTCCCTCTCAGAACTTTTATTTTGAGCTGGAAGCATTGTAGATAGCATGAGAAGATATCATTGCACTGATTTGGCTACTTTGCACCTGGAAAGTTTTCTTTGCAATCATAAAATGTGGACATGAAACTGTTGTTTCATCCACGGCTAGCTCCTGAAGCACAAAATAACTCTGTCATGAAGGAAAACAGCTAGCTCAATAAGCTGCCCCCAATAGGCCAAATGTGACTTACAGATAATAAAAAAAAAAAAATGCATGCACTCAGTGATGAACAAAGGAGCTGCATCAGTTATAAATCACATTTTTAATACAAAATTTGTTGCAGAAAAGTTACAGCCATATAAGATCTTCAGGAAAGTGTGCTTGGCTGAGATTAATAGAGGAGTAATGCTCCCTGTGTGCTTCTGCTTTGGTATTCAGCAAATACCTTGGAGTTTTTGTTTTCTTTTTTCATACTCCCCAGGGCAGGCTATTCCAAGGCTGCTCAACAAATAACTGCTCAAATGATATTGCTTAGGCTGCTTTTATCTGGCAGAGTAGCCCTGCCCTGAAAAAGGAATATGAGAACAAAGGCCACGAAGAGGGAAAGAAGTAGACAAGAATGGACATCACTAGTTATTTTCAGATCTGTGCATAAGGAGCACAGATATGCCCACTCCTCCAAGGAAGCAGAACATTTCAAAATGAGTTTGAAGGTGGTCCTGGAAAACGTACATACAGAGTAATTCAGCATGGCAGCAGGGGAGATGGACTGGCTATGAACTTACTGAGTCTCTTCCATCTCCAATTTCTATGAAAACAGTCACCATTATTTAGAAATATGATAAATATTTTAAAAATCACAGATACAAACTAAATAAAACATATTAAATAACAAATTCAGCCAACTTAATCATGACTTTTCAACTTTTTAAACCAAGACAGCAGGGAACAAGAAGGAACAGGCTTAAGATTTTTAGTCCTCTTTGTTTAAAGCTAATTCACATAGGACACACCTTCATGAGACTTGTTCAATAACATTTATGGAGCTGGGCTGGAGTTGTTATTGGATTGTCCTCAGTCCACAGAGCTGCTGATTTTATCCAGTTTTTATCTCACTCTCGCAGCTTTTAATTCACATTTTGCCTTGTTTATATTTCATTCCTAGCTGGACCAGTAGATTTCATTTTGGGTAGTGTAATACCAATCCAGTCCTTCAGCATTTATTCATCCAGAAGAAACTGCAGCAAATGCCAATTCCTTTCTTCATTCCTGTACTGACCAAAACAATACCATCCGTCCTCCAAGAGCTACGTGTTTGCAGATACACAGACTTCATCATCCTCAGCAGGAGAAGAAGAATTTTGACTTGCAAAACATAGAATTCCTTATTTGAGCACATGGTGCATCCATAAAGTCTAGCTGCAGCGAGGGGGCTTGTGTTCCATGGGACAGCCACTAGACAGTGATACCGGCACACTGACACAGCCAAAGCATGTCAGTTTCACATTCTGCTACTACTCCCAGCCCTTTTCTAGCATTTTCCTCACAGCCTAGCAGCTCAAACTTTCTCCGAATTCCAGTCAAATCTCAGCTCGTATGTGTTCCTTCTGAGTACCCATAATTCATTCTCAACAGAAAGGCTTGAATAAATCCTTTTCGCCTATGAAAACCAAAGATGAGGAATGTTCTGGGGTGGACAGATAAGGAGCACGCCTTCCCTTTGGCGTTCTGCTTGTTCAACAGAAGACCCCAGTCTTCTGGGTTGTTGGTGTTCACAGTGCTATCTCCAAACTATCAGTTCAGCTTCTTCTATTAGCACTGAAAACAATACAAGAAGATGAGGCAGACATGGTCATTCTTCCTATCCCATACTTCCCTGAACATGTATAAGAGAACAAAATAAACTAGAGCCTGTTCCAGGCTTTGTATGTGTAATACTCTTCAGCACACCAGGCTCTGGTCACAAGGCTCAACCATGGATAGTGTGGCTCAAATTTAGACTTCAGCTTTTCAGGCAATTGATTCAACACATTAAGCATCCATCCGACAAGTAACAGCTGCATCCTCTACAAGCTTTGACAGAATGAAAATCAGATTTTCGAGCTAGCCCTTCTGACTTTACACTTTACTATACAGCATTCATTAACACCTACTGGGGGCGAGCAACATATGAACAAAATACCTGTATGTGAAGAGCAACCCTCAGTACTCTGCCTTGTAAGTTGTCACCTGTCTTGTACAAATCACCACATGACCTCCCCACTCCCCATGTCTCTGCAGCTCTCCATCAACTCATGGCATCTGCACATTCCCTGCTCTGTCTATAAACATAAATCCACAGATAAGTCTAAATGACTAAGATGCTGCTCCAACCCATTTCCTCTAGCCATTCTTTACAGCAGCCACTCACCTCTTGCCCAACCCACTTTGTCTCTGAGTTGCTAAAAAGTCCAGGCTTCTGATGACATACGGTGGGAAATCTGACCAGTCCTTCAATCAAACAAAATGAGGAAAGCAGCTACTTCTGAGTGTCTGAATTTCTGAATACTCTCCCTGTCCTGTGAGACATCCCTTGTTGTCCCCTGAAGGATATCCCAACCAACACCAAGGTGTCTTTCCACCAGAAAGGACCTGCTACAAATTGACAATAGAGCAGCCTTTGGGAGCAAACCCCCAGGACCACAGTGCAATAGACGAGATCAAACCAACTGGAAACCAGAGAATTTTTCTCATGCCGCCTCTGCTTTTCTTTTAGATCTGGTGTTCCAAATAAATCCTTCCTGGCTTTTCCTTGTTTGACTACTTGTGGTATGTCCAGGAAACACTCAAAGGTGTTTTTCACTTGTAGTTTTAAAGGAGGCAACAGCTGCTTGTTCTCTCCACTTCCGTTTACTCCTTTTCTCATCACTCTCAGGTGCTTTGAAGTCGGAGTGGCCCTCATTATTTGTTGGTTTGCTGTTTTCACAGGCATTGAATCACTGAGCTACTAATGCTGTTTAGTACTATGATGAGATGATAATAAATAGAGAATTAAATAAAAAAAAATACACATGGATTTTGCCTAATACTGTTATGATATATTCTAAGAGTAGATTGCATACACAGCAAAAGCAGAGAGAAGCTGGGATACAGAAACTAGTTCTCAATGTCAAGTCAGTACTGAAGCTGGCTTGGAAAGACTGATAAATGTCAAAAAGACTGTTCACTGTCACGAGCACAAGACTCAAAACAGTAGTGTTTCCTGTGTCTAAGGAACTTATTTCTTTTTCTCTCACCTAATTTCAGATTAAATTAAGACACGTGGAGCAGAACAAAGGACAGTATGGGTTTCAAAAGACAGTATAGGTAATTGTTCCTCTGGAACTTCATGTGGTTTGTTGCTTAGGCTATTTCCTTGCTGAGTGGGAGATGTGGACTCAAATCTTCTGAAACACTTTACCTTGTGTAGCTAAGCTCTAGGAAGCAATGAGTTATCCAGCAAGCCTATGCCAGGACCCTCTGGGCTTGTCCAGCTGCCTCTCCATTCTCATGGTGAATGCAGTTTTTGCTCTGTTGCTACTATTGTCAGGAAAAAAGCAATCACTAAATAACAAAATGGCAGATAATGGGGAGCTGCAATCAAGTTATCAAAAAAATAAAACCTTTAATGTTGCTTGCTATTTGATATAACCTTGTCTTAGATACCAAGCCATAGAAAATCCATGGCATAATTTCCACCATTGGCTATGTGGGATTGCTGCAGCAGCGGATACAGTATTTGACCGGCAGATTTGGTGATGAAGTTCAGAAAGGTACCACAATTATTCTGTGACATCTGGACTGGATCCTTTCCCATTTTAAAGATTTTGTTTTCTTCCATCATTTCTGTCTCTGCCACATAACTTAATCTAGGCATTTACTCCCAGTAACCAACTTCCTCTTCCCCTCCAGGTTCTCCACAACCAGAGAACAGCCTTTAAAAAGTGTTGGTATTCTGTGGGGTAGTCCTGGAAAGCAATGACTCCAAAAGCTTGGTGTACAAAGATATCTGTGATGTTTCTTAAAAGAGGAGATTATTTTGATTTAGGATTCAAAACAGTAACACTTTACACTGTTGCCTAGAGGGTGAAATCTGCCCAAGTCCACAAGAGAGTACTGTTTAGTTTAACCTTAGTAGTGAATTCTCTGCATTTGTAAACTTTTTCTCAAGAACCCTCTCCAATTAAGCAAGATAAGAATCAAGGAAGATATTCATTCACCTTCGCAATCTGTAAAAAATTACTTTAATCTGGAAGAGGTGGTCATTTTATTATAATTATGCAATTATACTGTAAGAGCTCATAAAAATTATGAACTATTTCTTAAAAAATGTATATTGTACTGCAGAAGAAATGGGAAAATAAACACAATGGTTTATCAAAATTAACTGCACCCCAATTCATGCAAGACTGTTTGAATATCTAGGTGTTTAAAGAGCTTTGGTAGCTCTGCAGTAATACACGGACCAGTCATTTACTAAATCCGGGCCTTGAAAATCTCCTTCAGAAGTGAAGGACTTCTGACACCTTTTTGGGGTGAGAAGTACCATGCGCTCTCATCTGTACATTGAAACTCGAACAACATTATTGTTGTTATTATCCTGAAAAAAAATTAAAACTCTTGGAACACATCCAGCTCAGTGGGCTTGGGCTGCGGAATGGCTCCAGAATGTGAATAAAGAGCTATGTGCGCCAAGATTTCCTACAAAAGCACTTAGATATAAGCTTGAGAGATGAGCTCCGGATGTAAACTGCGTGAACATCCCAAAAGACAAAGTTGGTCTCAATCACTGTTGACCTTTGGATGTGAAAAGTAATGTAAAAGTGCTAGTAAATACTGATTGTTTATTTTCCCGCATTTCTTTTTCTAAAGATCCAAATAAATTGCCCGTCCGTGTGAACAAAGAAAATGTGCAGTTACACGTGTGCGCACCGCCACACGGCACGGCACGGGCAGAGCCGAGGATTGTCTACTTCGGAGCGACAGGTCTCTGGCACCTTCTGTACCGCATCAGGTTCAGGTAGCGGGGAACAACGCACAGCAGAAGGCTGGAAGGAGGTTTTCCGTGCAAACTCGAAGACGACCCCATTTCCCTGGTGTGGAAAATGAGCGGGTGACAGTCTCCTTCCCCACAGCAGCGTCCTGCCGCGCACTTCCGAACTCGGGGTACCCGCGGAGCACCGCGAGCCGTGCGGCGCAAGGACAGCAGCCGGCTCATCGCTGCTCCGCTCCGCTCCGCTCGGCCCCGCCGTCAAACTCTCGGCGGAGCCGCGCTCAGGCGCCCGGCTCGCCGCTCGCCGTGCGCGGTGCCCGGCCTGCCACGGCCGGCGCTCTCCGTGCCGCGGAGCGGGGTGCTCCCGGGCGGATCCCCGCCGCCCGCCCCGCCTGCGCGGTCCGTGAGAGCGGGTCCGGGTGCCGGAGGCGGCGGGGAGGGCTGGGACGGGGCCCTGGCCAGGGGTTTCTCTCCCCCCCGCACCTCCTCCCCTCTCGCCGCCGGTTCCCGTGAGGCTGCAAGCGCCGCCGCGGCAGCTGGGGGGCCGGCGGGGGATGGTGCCGCCGCCCTGCCCAGCGCCGGAGTAAGGGCAAGAGCTGGTGGCGGCAGGAGCGGCCCCGGCGGCGGGACGAGGTGAGCGCGGAGCGGGGCAGGAGGGTGACGGGGGGCAGCGGGGCCGCCGGGGCAGCCCGCCCTGCCTGGGGGCCGGGGGCGCACGGGGATGCAGCTGCGGGGGCAGCAGGCGGCGGGGCTCCGCGCCCGGACCGGGTTTGGCTTTGGGGTGCGGGGTGGGGGCGGCGGGGAGCGAGGGGCTTTCGAGCTGAGCTCGGCCGTGCCAGAGGCAGACGGAACTGCATAGAGGGGCCCCAACGCCTCCCCTCCCCAAATCTGGGGCAGGGTGGCTTCCGATACATCTAGGATCAGGCGAAGAGAGAAGTTCCCGTAGAGCTCAGAGGTGTTTTCTCTGGCTGAAGTTATCTAGAAATAATACTGAGGTGAAGAAAAGCAATTCATAACAAAACTGGAAAGAGCAACAGGTTGCTTTGCTGAAATCACACGTGCTGGGAAAATGTCACCTCCAGTGGACCCGATAGAAATCAGCTTACAGCAGTACCGATTTGTAGGGCTTGTTTGGGGACCACCTAACACTCCACAAAACAAATGTTACTGTGCGGCTGAAGAGATTTTCCTAAAACTGGCAAATCATTCCCAAACACCTTCATTCTGACTTTTGTGGATAGAGGATGTGATCATAGAATCATAGAAACGTGAATCAAGAACGTATTTTCTCAGGATCTTCCTATGAAGATTACACAACCCTTCTGCATTGGCCATGATGTTTCTTGACTTTCTAGCAGTCAAGAAACATCAACATTTACTAATCAGCTCTTCACTTAAATTTCCGTGATGTCTGTTTTGTATTATTTTTTATTCTTATTTTTCTGTCCCCTGCTGTTTTTTTTAGAAGGAACATAATTGTTAGCATTGCCATTTTTCTTTGTGTTTGTACATGCATATGTTTTTAAGCCTTTGATGGGAGCAGCTGAACCATAAAATGCTGACACTTGCTGGGGGGGTCTGATATTACCAACACTTTCAATTCTCGAATTGTTCTCATATGGCTGCATAATGAGAAGCTGTTGCTTTGCAGTTGGTTTTTTTCAGTTCATTTCTTACTTCAGCAGATTGTCTCTGGGAAGACATTGCATGTCCTGTTCTCTCAGATAGTTTTGAGTGACCTGGCTGTGAATAAAACCGTCAACTTTCTTCCCAGTATGGATTTAGCCTGTGACCTGAATAGCATGTGAGGAGTTTTGTAACACTTTCCTGGGGAACCATTTGTTTGTTAGGCAAAGGGCTAAGCAATGCTTTGCATTTGCCAGGGTTTTTCAGAGTATGTATGGAGCTGGGAGCAGTCTGTAGTCTGACTTTGGCCTCCTTAGCTTTCTCATTCTGTACAGTATTTCTTCTGCATTTGCAGCCACTCCAGCTGCAAAAGGTGATCACTGTATTTCTCAAGAAATCCAGTTGGCTTTCGTCGAAGTTCAGATCTGCCTTCTGCATTAACAAAGATGGCCATTTGCTTCAAAAGAGTTAAAAGGGGGTGGCAGGAAGTCTGGGTAGTAATATTCTGACTCTTTAAAGCCTGTGTCAGGCACACGTTCCAAACAAACTGGATCGCTTTCTTCAGCTCTGAGTATGAGGTCTGGTGGCGTGCAGGGAGATGGAGGAATGGGAATCCTTTCTGAATCAGAGAGATACTGGCACTATCATCTTCAGCATCTTCTTTAACAATCTGTACTGACTCAAAATCAAGAAACATTTCATTCACCAATGCTTCTTGCCATTTAGAGGAGCACGGACCAGCTTCAGCAACATGTTCATCGTGATTCTTTTCCAACTGTTCTTTTTTACTGCAATAAAAACATTGCACTGGGACTTCTTTAACCCTATAGAAGCTACCTTGTGTGCTGCCTTTTGTGGCAGGAAGGATCCCTTGCCATCAAGATTCACTTTGCCTTGTTTTTGGGAGACTCCTCTTTGACCCTTGTACTCTGGGCATTGATGTGCAAACACCCATGATCTATTTTGACTGAGTACTGTCATCGGGTTGGTTTCTTCCCTTCTTAAAAACACTTGGTTGGTTATCATCTTCGGTGTCACAGGAAGTCTTCTCATTGGTAGTTGGTACATTTTTGCATAATGTACCAATTGCATAATGTAATTTCCAGGAGATTTCACATGAGAAACTGATTTCTTTACTCCTTTGGTGCTTGGGTGGCTTTTCCCATTACTGTACCGTTCCTTTGTGGTTTTCCTTGATTTATCTTTCCTTTTGCTGCGTCTTTCGGTGCACAGAACCGAATGATCTTTAGAATTACTTTGATACGTGCAATTGTTTGAAGTGTTTCCATATTTACTGATGTTTTTCCTACTGTAAGTGCAGATGGTGTACATGTACAGAAGATACGGTGGGAGAGACGAGGTCAGGGGAATATTAGCGAGGCGTTGTTAAGGCCAATTCCCAGGCAGGGTAGTGCTCCTGTGAACATTTATGCTAACAGTGGAAGTCAGAGCCCTTAACTCCTGTTCTTGATGTAGGGTGGGGCTGGGCAGCTGTGGATTCCTTTCCCTTTCTGTCCTACCTTTCTTGCCTCACCACTGCAGAACTGAGCTCTCATTTCAACAAGAAATGCAAGTTCTAGTCCTGGAGACGGGATTCAGCTCAGTTCCCAGTGAATTCACTGGAGTTTGGTCACTGACCTCAGTGTTATGATGTCCGGATCCATGCATTTCTTCTGGCTGTGTGAGGAGAAAGAATATGATCAGAATGATTATTAAGAATATTTTTGCGAAGGTTTATTGAGTAATGATGTAGGGATCTGATGGCTGTTCAGATGGAACATTTGGATTCACCTACATATTTACCAGGATGATCCTAACTCTGTGCCTGTGTGTGTGCTATTTCATCATACCAAACTGTCTCAGCCATAATTTCTCAGAGGTCATTGGTGAAATAGGTGGCATCCAGACAAAAAATTGACATTGTTCTCAAAACAGCAGTAGAACAATAATGACAGAGAAGGTTGCACAGGTGGTTTCCTGCCAAACTTCAAGACTGAATGGAAGATCCCAGGTTTGTTAGTCTGAAGTTCTTTCTACCATTCTCAAAAAGCAGTGCTTCCTTGGTATTACATTAGCTTGTCAGAAGTACCTTATGAAGTATATGAAAAAATATCAAGTGAGACAATAGAAGCTTGGCAGTAAGCTCCCACTGCATCTGCATCTGTTCTGGTGGTTGCAAACAACCTCTTCTGCATAAGTTGATAGGCTTTCTGAGTCACTTATTAACTGAAAGAGTGAGGAATGTGTTACCTGCATTCATTTGTGTCCAGGATTGTAGGAGCATTACTGACACTCAGGAGGACTGAGGAGGCCACTGGCAGAGTGGTAGCTTTAGTATCGAAAACATTCTTTTGAGGTATTAGGGCTACTTCCACTTGACTGCAGATTTTATTCAGTTGAGAAAGTCAGGGCAGCTGAACTGCTCAGCTCACAGAACATGGGAGGTCTCCTCATGCGCATGCGAAACACAAATGAGTACAAATGGTACAATCCAGTGACTTCATTCTAAAGATGATTACAGAATATGGTCTGGACTTGGACACTGACCTTGGACAAACCATTTCCTTTTAGTTTTTGTGTTTTGAAAGCAGGATTAAGGGTAGCATCTCAAACAGTCTTACTGGACATGTCTCATTTAGAAAAAGTATTTTTTAAAGCACCCTGGAATTTCCATACCAAAACTGGGAAATTGTTTTAAAGATTAATTGCAATATAAAAACATGAAAGCAAAGACATTTCTTGCAGTGACAGTTTCTTGTCAAAGCAAGGACAGTTTCTTGTCCTTTTGCCCACCATTTTCAGTGGTTTTCAATTGACTGCAGTGGTGCACAGCATTAGGCAACTGCTTCTCTATTTTACAATCTTACAACTAGATCCCATGTATCTGAACTGGCTTTACACATCTAATTCCAGTTTG
This sequence comes from Perdix hodgsoniae, assembly GCA_035772895.1. Classification (NCBI taxonomy): domain Eukaryota; kingdom Metazoa; phylum Chordata; class Aves; order Galliformes; family Phasianidae; genus Perdix; species Perdix hodgsoniae. Next base: position 1,319,319 of record JAPSGF010000091.1, read on the forward strand.
GATCTGGAGGGAGAATCTCCTGCTAATTAAGATGACACTTTCTAATCACCTGTATTTAGCCTGGCGGCACTGGCATTGACATATTAGCCTACTCTGCACAGTGTCTTGCACTACTGCTGAATAGTTCAGTGAGCAACATCCTGAGTACGTGGGTAAATGTATGATATGGGACAGCATCTAAGTAAGTGCCTGGGTTCTTATTTTTGCTTTTTGACAAATGTGTGGTTGGGTCAGAGGACAGCTGTGAAATAGTAGATACAGTTCTGCAGCGTTCTCCTGTGCAGAGAATTAGGACCGTTGTGCTGTGTCCTAACTCTGGAGGTGTGCTTGAACCATTGCTCTCCAAAACTTCTCAGACTGCAGGAATTTGTGGCTATGGTAGAACTTTGCGAGCTAGCAACAACCATTCCAACACTCAGTATTGGACTGGGAATAGGAATTTGTGGTGACAGCTATAAAGAGAAGAAAAAGAAGCCAGAATAAAAAAGGAAGAATGGAGAAGGAAAAAGAAATAGGAGCAAGAGTGGCAGCAATTCTAGCAAAAGAAACACTTTCCAGTGACCAGTTCTGAATGTGATATAAAAAATAACAACTGAAAGTTTTATTTTACTACACAGAGCCCAGATTCTTCCTTTGATCTCTGTACAAGCTTCCTTTTGGAATCTGTGGGAGATCGGTGGAAGGAGGGGACTGTGTAGTCTTGAACTTATTGTGCAGCTTGTGGACAGTCGTGGAACAGAATTTGGTCTTCCCCATAGCTATGAGCCCACAAGGAAGGTACACTGATAGTCCTGAGATAGATGCTAAAAATCAATCTGCTAATAAGCATCTCACCACCAAAACAGTAGATAAGTTATCTCAACACACTGATCACTGCAGTTAAACTGTTGCCAGCTGTTGAAATTAGCTCAGTATCTCTGTTAATGTCTGCAGGAATTCCTTTATAAGCATGATTTGTATAATAGTGCGCACAAATTGATAACTTCTGAGACTGTTCTGAGTAGTCAGCATCTGGAAACAGTTATTTCAGCTTAATACAGTAGTAGCGCATTAAATAGCCTGTAGTGAGTAACAATAAATTCTCTGCAATGCTTCCTTAAATTTACAGTATGTGTAAATTTTAGAATATTATTAATTCAGATTATTAATAAACATTGCTATTTATTCTTACTACTTGAAAATAGCAATATGTGACAATTAAGAGATAGTTAACAGATGCATCAGCTGCACTCTGAGCAATCCAGATATACAACAATTCATAGAACTTGACCATCGACTTCAATGTGTATCGTGAACAACTGGAAAAAAAAGAAGTTTATTTCGAACAAAAGAAAAGAAACTACTGCAGAATCACGAATTGCCTGGGTTGGAAGGGACCTCAAGGATCATGAATCTCCAACCACCCCTCCCCCCGCCACAGGCAGGGCCACCAACATCCCCATTTAATAGTAGACCAGGCTGCCCAGGTCCCCATCCAACCTGGCCTTGAATACCTCCAGGGATGGGGCATCCGCAACCTCTCTGGGCAGCCTGTGCCAGCACCTCAGCCACTTTCATAGTAAAGAATACCCTGACATCCAACCTAAATCTTCCCTCCTTCAACTTAAAACCATTTCCCCTTGTCCTGCTGTTATCTACCCTTTAAGAGAGTTGACAACCCCTGTTCTACAGAAGGTTTGCTCTAACTTGAAAGAATCTGACACCTGATACTTCTGTTTCTTCATTGTGTTGTACTTACACACTTGATATTTTGAGTTAAAATCCTGGGAAATAAGGTGCTTTAGGTTCTTTTACATATAACTTACAATAAATATTCAAGGGCAACCTAAAGCAAAGTCTAGCATTAAACTCTCAAAGTAAATCACTCCTGCTGTAGGAAAGCTCTTTCTGCTTTCTGCCTTCAGTCTGCAAGTCCCTCCAGCACCATAATGATTCTCAGAGCAGCACGCTGGGTTCTGCAAGCAGTGGGGCTGCTGACTTGTTGCTGTCATCATTAACTTGTCTTAGGAGAGCATGTCAGAAACCGGAATACTTACCTTAATGTGCTCTGCAAATAGGAAAGAGAACTGCCTATTCTTGTAAAGTGCTGAAATAATCCCAGGCAGATTAGGAATAGGAGATGGAAGACGTTTTGTCTGTTAATTTCCTGTCATCATTTCCTCAAGGCAGACTATCAGCTGCAGTCCTTTTCTCCAAGAAGTACCACATAATGTGAGTTTTCTGCTTTCTGATCTCTGTGATTTGTTTTCATCTTGTAGCATTGCTTTCAAAGGAAATGTTCATTCCCCATTTCTGGTTTTCCATCCTGTGACTCACCAGTGCCATGGCACCATTCATTAAGCATTTGTTCATGTTTGTTCATGAGGTTGATTTGTTTGAGAATGGCTGCGCTAAAAAGCACACAGAAGACAAACTGTTGGAGGCATTTCATGTCATGGAGATTTCTCCTCCAGCTCCATTGCTCCTAGTTCCTCTGGTATCAGCTGGAAGCATCAGCAGGGGATAAAGACAGCAGCAACTGACTCAGGGAATGTGCAGCAGATCTTGTAGTGAATTTTAGTTCAGCAAACTCAGGAGATCTCCAGGAGCATCCACTCATGGCTGTGTTCACGTGATCCACTGAAGAAAATCCCACCAGAGATACTGCAGAAAAAGAGCTGTGGTGGTGATGGTGTTCACCAGTGAGGTTACAGATTAAGGATCAAGGTAGCAGATGTGTTTTTCACTCGGCCTTGTTTAAATTCATCTTAGAGATGACCTAGAGCTTGTTGACAGTTTCATCAGCACCCCTCCCTCTTCCCTTGAAGTTTCAGGATCATTCAAAATACACAGTGTCATTTCAGGTACGCAGCAGTCCACTGTCTAGTTCACAGCTGCTGTGCCCCAGAAGGGCAGGGATCTTCTGTAGGTCACATATGATGTCTGCCAGCTGGTGCATGTCTCTCTGATGCTCTAACAGGACACTGTGTGGGCAGTTGTAACTGTCCAAGTGAGTGAGTCTCTAAACAGTTGATGCTTGTGGCAGGGATTGCCTTCTTATTCCCGTTTTTTTCAAGGTGACCTGTTTAGCTGCATACATTTTAAAATATTTTGAACATAATTGATATTTGTTAGGAACTTCTGATTTGTTCACATTTTACAACATTTTACATGTAGACTTCAAGGAGAAATTTGACTAATCTATACCTAGTCTACACCAAGCAATGGCCTCTACACCATGCACTATGGCAGCTGTTCAGATGTCATTATATCTACACAGGGGATTTGAAAGTATTTTGAATAGTGGAAGAAGACTTCTAGGAGACTTTGTATCTGAAGAACAGGAATCTGCTCAAAGGACAACTAATCTACATTTAATTTGGGTCTCACAAATACTGTGCGTGTTTCTGCATAGTCATACAGAATCAAAGAATCATAGAATCATAGAATCATAGAATGGCCTGGGTTGGAAAGGACCACAATGGTCATCTAGTTTCAACCCCCCTGCTGTGAGCCGGTCAGCCCTAGCCAGTCACTAGATCATGCTGCCCAGAGCGACATCCAGCCTGGCCTTGAAGGCCTCCGGGGATGGGACATCCACAACCTCTCTGGGTAACCTGTTCCAGTGTGTCACCACCCTCTGTACGAAAAACTTCCTCCTAATATCTGATACATTTTGCAAGCTGGCATATTCCACAAATATGCCAAATGAATGTCAATCCTGCTGACGAGTTTCTTCCATTCAGTAGCCTTCAGTCTAGGAAGAAGCTGCAGATTTATAAACCAAACTGTAATCCTAAATCTTCTGCTGCCTGTATTTATAATTTCAGCCAACCTGCCTACAGTCCTTATCTTACTGTAGGGAGACAACTATAATTCTTCTGTTTTATGAGTCAGAGATTGAAGGGGCCAGATCCAGTTAGTGAATGACATGGAATAGAATTGGTTTCTAATCAACAGAAATAGTTTCCACCTGTTGCACCTCCATGTCCTTTAAATACATTCAGTATTATACTCTGAGGTCTAAAGCTTTGTTATAAGGACGTAAACATTAATAACAACAGTAGTGTTTTAATGTATAGATAAAGGCACGAATTCTTGATATTATTTGGATTTATGTCCTTAATAAACACACCACTATCAGATTATGGTTTTTTTACTTCCTAAGATAGTATCGGTTTGAGTGATTGTACCAGCTAGCTAAGGTAAACTGCAACTTCCATGTTTGCACATGTAATATTTGCACATTTAATGGTCCCTGTTGAGTCATGTCCATTATCACAGACATTTGCATACCTAAGCCCCTGGAAACAGCCATCAAGCAGAAAGCTCCTTAATCTTAAGGAGAAGCCTTTGCCCTCCCTCCTCCACGGTTAGATCAGAGATGATACTTTGATTATACTGCCTGGGAGCTTCGAGGTGAGAGTTCTGAGCAGCCTCTCTGTGAAGTGGAGCAGGAGGCACAGTGGCAGTGTGCTAGCTTGTAGAGATGCCTTGGCCCTGAGAGCTAGGCAACACCTGAATAAGACTTTGAGGGTGTAAAGATTTCTGTGCCTTAAGTGGGTAACAAACATCTCAAGAAATTCTGAGGCCCTGAACTTTAGTCCCTGACTGTTAATATCTGCAGTTCCTTCTTTCTTCTGGACTATGTCTGCAACATTCACTGTTATTTGTTTCACTGTACTTTGACTGTGCTGAAGATTTGGTCCACAACCATCAGAGCTAGAAGTGTTCAGTTTTAATTGGAAATTGACTCAAATTAAACCATACAACTCCTGTTCAACAAAGGCATGATGTTCTTGCTGACGACTGATGTATCTGTAGCTCTGTGGCTGAACTCTCATACAGGCAGGATCTATCAGCATTCATTGGAAAGAGCCAGAATGAAGCAGAGTAAGTTCTGGGGGTTGTTTTGCTGTAGATATTGCTGTTGCTTACATGTAGTTTAAGTTTTCAGCTGGGGCAAAGAAGTATTTTATGATGGAAGAGCAACACAGATTGAGCACAAAATACTCTGAATGGGAAGGAGTTCAATACAACCAGAATTATGGATATACACTGTTGAGTGTCATAGGTGAACTATATGGGGAGAAGAGTTACAGCGATTCTCTTTGTTGGACAATTTCCATGCAGTGATAGAGCTAAAAGAACAAAATGAAGCAGTGGGATGGGAGTGGAGGTAGGCCCAGCACCGGCACTATCTAGTCTCTTGCAGTTCTGCTCACAGGAAATGTGAAAAGAACTTTGTCCCTTTTGTGGCTGTGGGTGTGCACAGGGTCACTGAGGTAAAAGTAGGTTTGGTAAGGTTGAATGCTCCTCATCTGCTGTTTGTGTAAGGATGCCATGCTTTTCCTATTTAATATGCTGGCTTATGATAAACTGCTCTTTGCTTTGTGTGTCAGCACCTTATTTGTAGGGATAGACTTATTGCTCGTTATTATTGTTAATGACCTCGAGGGATGGCACTTAATTGCCATGATTCTAGGGGGGTCATGAGATGGTGATGGCTGCATTTGATGATGTCACCCTTATCTTGATGACAGTGCCTGGCAAATGTCATAAAAGATCCCAAGACAGAGTGCAACCACAGTTTTGTTACTGACAAACTGTCCTCTGAATGACAACCCATTAAAATAAATGGCTAACAAAGATTATTATTGTGGAGAAGATTATCCAATTGCCACTACATCAAAGTAATTCAAAGATTTTATTCTGAAATTATTTATTTTTCCTGAAAGTGTTGTGGTTTTGCCAAGTCATCTTCCCTCTAAGCAACACTATGATACCATCTTTGCAATTTTTAAGTGAAATTTTATTCTTGGAAATGATTTGTAGTAGTCTCATTTTCTTCTTCAGTACATCTGTTGCCATATTTATCAAGGTCATAGCTGTAGCTGCCAAAGGCTAAATCTTGGGCACCGTGGTTCTATGATAACATTGCAAAACCAGAAGAGCTGACGCAATGATGTGCATCCTCTCTTTTCATGTGCATTGCCAAGAGAATTACTGACTTTTAAGCAACAGTTGTGCCAACAAGTGGAGGACATGGAAAAGCATAGGTGACAGTGAGGGTACAATTTGTTCTGACAGCTCTTTGTTGCTGTTAACTATTTGCAGACTGGAAAGTAAGTTTGGGATGATGAACGTTAAAAACAGTAACATCTTGTAAACTATGAAATGAATACGCTTGCATACAACACATGTAGAGTATTAAGATTTTGTTTTTATTAGCACTTTTTAAAACAACCCTACACTATACGGCCTTGCTCGAGAACTCTGCTTGTAGTAAATCACAGCACATTTAAATGATTGCCTTAGAAATAAGAAGGCTGGCTGTGCTCAGCAGGGCTTGAACATACAATTCCAGACAGTAAAAATAGCTAACAATGCAGATATTGTGTTTCATCCAAAGATCTAAAAGAGCTTTTAAAAAATTTTAAATACAGCATGATAAGTTTCCATTTTGCATCAAGGATTGTCAAAATATAAAAATATACAATCATCTTTTTCAAATCTCTGTTTTGGGGTACTTACGGTCACATTATGCTTCATGTTATTGATCTAAATTTGGTTTTAATTGTAACTTGCATTCAAGTTTTAGAATGATCTAATTTCCAGGCCTAAAGGTGAAAGGGAGAATTTTCCATGAGCATATAAAACACTTAAAAGCTTAATTGTTTGGGGTTCTTTTCCACTGGTATTTTTGCTCTTAAATTTCTTTTGTGCTTAAAATAATTTGTCTCTACTTCAGCTTGTAGTTGTTAGCTAACATATCCCCATAGTACTTCAACCACTAGTGTGCCATCTTCTTCAGAAGCAGAGCAACTATTAGAGTTATTCTGGCAACACTACAGAAAGAATAACTAGGAAGGAAAAAAAAGTCATAATTCTTGGTAAAGCGTGTAGCATAGCATTGTCAGTGTGTAGCTAACAATACACATTTCCTCCTATATGAATTATTTTAAGTAGCAAGAGTTCATGTCATTCTGGGGAAAGGGATGAAATACACACCTCCTAATTAAAGGAACACATAATACAGCTCGTGACGGGGTTAGGTAACTCAAGGTTCTGATCTTTCCCTTTTGTAGACCAATGGAAATTGAAGATGAGCATAGAGACCTAAGGGACCTATGTGCTTTCCCTGCATACTTTGCACAGTTTAAATTTAAGTGCTGTCACGTTGACTTCAGGCTGGATATTAGGAGAAATTTCTTTTCAGAAAGAGTGCTAATGTTTGTTGCAGCACATGGTCCCTCCTCTGTTAAATGTTTAACCTATGGCTTGGAACCAGTGCCAAGATTAATCTCTTTCTGCTATCTTTATGTTTTATTAATACAGTAATAGTTTAAAATAAAATAATAATTATAAATAAAAATATACATATTTCCTCAGTCTTTAAAAAAATGACAACTGTATAAAATGACGTGTCTAATCCCAACTCCAATTACCTCTATTTTTCCTGAGTGCCTGAAAAAAAGATTTTGTGGTTCCTCTACAGACTATTAAATGAACTATCCTATGATCTCTTCTTCCCAAAAAATTTGCATTCTTCAAGATGCTTAGAGTGATACATATAAAATTATAACAGCTGCTCAATATTACATTACCCTAGGAATACTGTGTAAACAAGCATCACACGATAATGCAAATCTCAACCTATTGAAAAATCCAAAGGTCATTTTCACTCATTCTATACTGAAATGAAAAGTAAAACATGGTACAAACTTTAGCTTATGCTATGGAGCTGAGCTGTTGTATTCTTCAGTTCTGTTCTTGTTCAGGTGCCACCATGACTGAAGTTGTTTCACCTTATTTTTTCAGAAGATCATTGCAGACCAGCTCAAATTTGAAGAAGAGCAGGATAAGCTCCTATCTTGGTTCCAGGATAGCGTAATCATGGTGTAGTCACCAGATTAGTACCAAAACAAAAAAAAAAAGTAAAACCAACAGCAGATTTTGAAATTTTCATTAACTTTGCTCAGATTTGATACTTGTTCAGAAAATCTTATCAGGAATGAATAACATTTGTAGTTCATTGTGTATTATTTACTATTCCACAAACTTAAAATATTATTAGAGTAGAAAGTGGAAAGCATGTGCATATCCTTTTAAGGTCAAATGGTATCAAGTGAGATAAATTCTCAAATGCTGTTTTTCTGAACATCTCTTCTGTACTCACAAAACAGTTTGAACTAGGCATGCTACCATAACTTTATCCCTACCCATTTTGAGTATTTCTGGGATTATGAATACTGTAAAAACCTATTATTAAAAAATAAAAAATAAAACATTTTAAATGCCTGTACAATAATCAAATGAATGCATTAAATGGAAATACCTTCAATAGATACTTCAGAGGTCATAAAAAAACAGACACTACAAGACCTGAGTGATAGAGATGGAACTCTTTTGAAAAGTGGCTTCAGGTCAGGTTTTTCAGGTTCTTGGAAAAATTATACTCTTTGGTGAGCAAAGCAACACTTAATTTTGTCTGCTTAACTGCTCATCGAATATTTCACCCTGAGATTTCCTACAGAGCATATTAACCACCTGATAAAACATTTACAGAAAACAGGTAAATTGGAAGCTACTGAGATCACCGTGGAAATAGATGGGAAGTAAAGGGACTGTGACACTCCTCTCTCCTCACATTCAAGCCATGTGTGCTTTTTGGATCAACCTCCTGGCTTCTGGCCCTGAGTATTTTTCTCACTCATCCCCTGAGTTGCCACACCTTCTCTGTACTGGTGAATTAGTTCAGTCCTCTTGCTGTGTAACCTGACCCATGGCAGAGAGTATGTTTGAAGGTTCACACTTTTTGCAGGTAATAGTTGTGTTCTCTGGCTGAGTTTAAATGCCTAGCTTCTGGGACTTCAGCTGGGAACAGAGCAGTGTGCCAGCTTGTTTAGGAGTGCTTACAAACAAACCAATGGATTCTGTGTGAACAAGGAAAAGGGAAATTGGAATTGTTTTCAATGATACTGATCTGAAGAAGAAATAAGGCTATGTTTTGACTGAAAAAAAGTGAAATTATTTCAATTGAACTGTGGAAGGATATGAAATTTGTATTGGGAAAGGGTGGTTTTGTTTGTTTTTGTTGGATTTTTTTTTGCAAATATATGGTACAGTTTAAGGTCAAAAAGGAAGATCCACTTTATGATGAAATAACGGTTGTCTAAAGTTTGGGTGGCCCAGCTGGCATACAGGATGGCCCAGTTCAAGCCTTTCAGCCAAGTCAGAGCCAAGCAGAAACTGTGCTGCAGACAAGTGCCACCTCTCCAATAGTCATGATTATCTGCAATGATTGATCTGTTTAAATTTATGTCAAATGCATTAATAGTAAAAAGTGTTTAAACAGAAACCTCTCTCAAGACCTGAACTGAAGATGACAGACCTATGTAACTGTACTGGGTTGACACCTGTGTTCTTGCACATGAGACTGGGAATTTACCCTGATGCTTTCGAATGAGTTGTTTTAAAACTGCATGTAAAGTACAATTTGCATGTTTTTACAGGGCTTGCATCTTGCAAACATTATCCAGCATGGCTACCTCCCAGAATGCACAGCATAGCAGATAGTCTTGTTAACAGAGCCAAATTCAGATGGACAGGCAGGCAAAGACTGTGCTTCACTGAAGGCTTTACATGATTCTAAATACACAAATGTATTAAACATTTGAATATAAGTTATAGAAATCAGAGCCACAGAATGGCTTGGATTGAAAGGCAGGTCAAAGGCCACCCAGTTCCAACCCCACTGCTGTGAGCAGGGTTGCCACCCTCTAGATCAGGCTGCCCAGGGCCCCATCCAGCTGGACCTTGAGCACCTCCAGGGATTGGGTACCCATGGCTTCTCTGGGCAGCTTATTTAATGGCTAGACTCTATTCTTTCTGTGAAAAACTTTCCCCCTGACATATATATGTTTACAAACTCTAATTTTAGAAATATTAATCATACAAATATTTAAATAAGAACTGTATGGTGTCTACTTGGTAGTTCTCGATTGAAGATATGGTGACAAAGACAGTAATGACAACTGACTTAAATATGACTTACCTTTGAAATAGGAAAAAGAACAGTAGGACTTCTGTTTCTGGATTTCAGTGGATCTTTCCTAATTTTTTGGCTCCGGATGCTTCTTCTGGATGGTCTTGACATGTGCACAACTGTACGTTTGGGAGCACTTGCCCATCTCCATCCTTATGCCTGATCAAACAGATAAAACAGTACACAGTGGAGATATATATATATATATATATATATATATATATAATCTAAGCACCAGAAAAAAATTATCAACCCAAGAATATACAAAAGGCTTACAAAAGCAATTCTTTTTTTAAAAGTAATAATGAATATTCATATAAATAAGAATATTAATTGTTAATGATGAAACTAATTGTTAGAAATATGAAGTCCTTTTGCATCAGTACTTCAACAACTTAAAACTGTTGAAGGTGAGACTTGATGTGGGAGATTGTTTATTCCAGCTCAGCATGTATCTTCTGAAATAAGAGGCAATGATTTCTGCTGGAGAAAAGATCCAGGCAAGTTATGTGGAGGTGTGGATCTGTTTATTTCTGTGTCTCTATGTAAATCTTGGTGGTCTTACTGGGACTTGGATAATCAAAATTACATGATTTTATTATATTGCTCTCTAATTAATCTCTCACTGAGACTACGGGAATCTTTTCTATCTCTCCAGAAATCCCTTTGTGACATTTACTGTCCCTTGATACTGATGTTCCAGACAGAACTATTAACGCTGAGCCTCCAGACATAGAAATTGGATTTACAGGCTATTATTTAAAGTCTTCAGAGAGTTGAAGGGGTGGAGAGAATCTGGAATAGAACAGTATACTTCCCCCAGTTTCACTTTTCATAGATTAAATAAACAAAGAAAATCATGAAAGCTTTATTTCTAATTAGACGTATAAACATTAATTGTTCATTTTATTCTCCCACTTGTACACTGTAGGAAAGAGCCATTTGTCATCTAAAAGTGCAGAGGCTTAATGATTACTGGGTAGTTTTGGATCCTTGAAGAGAAGCCATGAGAGGAGTATACAGTATTATCATCATAATATTATATATATATAATAATAACATTTTGTTTATTTTACGGAGAAACAATGATTCAGCCTCAGCATACTCCAACCTGCTGAGGTCAAAGCTAATTGTTATTTCTCTATTTACTGGCTAGGAAGCAGAGGTTTCTTTGACATGGCATCCGCCATTACGCAAGAAGAAAAGAGTGAGCAAGAAATAAAGCTGGCAAGAAATAGGATACACAGTGAACACTGAAAGTCTTACTGATGCAGTATACCTTCTACTGTTGTTTTCTCGGCCACATATTTGTTGCTAATGGGTTGAGCTCAGGAAGAGATTATAAGTGCTCATGTTAGCTTTATATTCTCCTTGATTCTTTTCAGAAGGTCCACTAGGGTGGGTGTGCTGTTTTGTTTGAAATTGTTTCCTTCAGGTTTGCAAATATTAATAGGGACAAGTATGTTGTTGTCTTCTGAAGAGTTAGGAGCAATCTTCCTTGACGTTTTATAATTAAAAGGTGATTGTGCTGGGTCTTTAGCAAGGCTCTTTAACAATGTTTTCAGACACTATCAATTAAAAACAAAAAACAAATTTGGTTAAAATTTGCTGCCACTTTCTAAATGTTTGTTGCCTTGACAATTGTGATGCTTCTTTTTCACTGTCTGGTATTTTTAAAGAGCTTTCTAGTTGCAGAAATACAGATTTGTTCAAGTTCATTTCTGTGATATGTCCTAGGTCTCTCTTTTCAATAGTGATCTTATGACCATTTTTTTCCATTGGCAGATTAATTCTAAGAGTATTTCTGTTCACTTTGTATCACATTAGCTCTATTAGGTGACTACAGATCTGGTAGACTTGGGCTTAGCAAAGGCATGCTTTGGATATTGGGTCTGTCCTGTTAAAAATAGAATAAAATACTACGTCACTTTAATGAGAAGCCTCAGGAGGATTACAGAATGAATTTTCAGGTGCAGCATTTGAAGTGTGGGTACCTCTTTTAAAAGTAAATTATCAATGAAATGACCTCTTGCTAGTCTATATTTACTCTTTTTTGAAGCTTCATCTTTTTTCCGTTCAGTTTGTAAGTCAAAACAGAATATTGCTCCATTGCTAACACTGCAGGTTTAGCCTACTATCTGAAAATCAAGTTTGGCTTGTTCTGCTTCACTACAGTAGCACCCACAGCACAAGCACTCTGGATCTGGAACTTATCAAGGTTTTTTATTTATATTCAAGACAAGTATACATGTGACCTAGACTTGAACTTTTACAGTGCTGACACTATAGGAAACATTTTCCTTGTCAGTAAGTTGGTATGTCAACACCAGTAGTTACAATTAAAACTAGTGGTAGTTTTTTTTTTTTTTTCCATTTTTCTTTAAAAACAACAACAACAACAAAACTGTTCAATATATTCTGAGTTGGCTGCCTAAATAGCTGAAATGTGACAGTTCTGCTGAGAAGAGAGCTAATTCCTCAACAGATAAAGTATAGATAAGCTGCAGCATAATCCAGTTTCACATTTTTCTACTTTCATGACAGTGACACGTCTGTGACACACACATTATCTGTGTTTCAGAATCGTGTTACACTCTGGGGAGCTTGCAGCAAAGCTGTCATGAGACATATAACATCACATGTCCCTTTCCTCTATCCAAATATCATGCATGTCCTTTGCCTCACACGTAATCATAAGAAGGCTGTGGTTGTGTCCCTTGAAAAAAATGTCTTATTTTTTGAAGATCTCATAAATCTATCAAATCTCTGTGTTTAGATTTGTTGTTTGCATCTCTCTGTGCAAGTCTACAGAGATAGAAAAGAAAACAGGGACTTAGCTGCACTTGGAACTCTCGCCAGCCTTTGTGGGATGGAAAATTCCTTCCTAATTCCATATCTGACTTTAAATTTGACCCTCAGCATGTGTGCAAGATAGACCAACACACGCACTTCAGAAAAAAAAAGATCCTTTGTGTCCTAGCAGGACATTGGTGCAACTTTTCCAAGGTCCCAGTCTGGCTGCTGCCGATCAAGGAAGCTTTGTCTTCCCTCAAGCATCCCAGAGTGTGCGGGTAAATTGGGCATCAGAAAAAAGAGCTGTGCTCTACCTCCCGCAGGCTGTCAACAGAAGCCTTGAAACATGAGATGTGGCTGTAGTGTTCATCTCAGTGAAGAGCTACCAGAAAGACGAGCATATTGAGCACATACAGGAAACCATTGGTCCCCATGGGAGAGTTGTAGTGCACTTGTTCCAGTACTAATGATCATTTACATATTACACATTTAATATATTTCTATATAAAATTGCTAGCTAGCACTGCTAGCTTTTATCTTCTTAATTTTTAACAAGACCAGTTTTATTTGACTATCTAGACACCAATATCAAGTAGGTTCAGAATGAGACTGGTTCCCAAGTGATCTCTTGATAAATTACCTCAGTCACTGATATAAACCCTTGAACAAAACCTTTGAGCTGCCTTTATAAATTAGTTTTGAATTTCTCCATTAACTGCAGTTTTCAAATCTGTAAATTCCTATGTCTTGGATAAACCCATGTGGTACTCACAGTTGCCTTTATAAGCTAGCTTATCACAGTAAGAACAGTGGGGTGCTGTGTGTGTGTTAAAAGATGATTCATATTAATTTAATTTTATCCTTATTTGCTTTTAGAAAGAATGCTAACATAACTCTCTTCTTTACTGTATTCACACTGATATTGAGGTACAGCACCTAATATTTCCTAGGCTCTTCTTTAGTAGTTATTTAATACCTAGATTCATTTGCAGTTCTCCAGGCCTTTGGAATTTTCCCCGTTTTCCATCAGATGTTCAGTATCAACACCAATGGTTCGAAGAACTCCTCATTCAGTTTATGTAAGTCTCCAGGCCTGTTGATTTGAAAACATTTAATTTTAGCAGATCTCATCTCACATCTCTTTTTATTACCTACAGTGAATTTTGTTGTGCTGATGTAATATGGGATGATACATTCTCCAGCTTTATTCCAAGGACAAAATGTTGTGCAAAGGACAAAATGTTTATTGGGTATTTCCTCCTTTTTTTGGATTGTTATTTACAGTTTAATCATCCACATCTAGCAGTGGGCTCGTGGCCAGTCCTAATATTTATAAAAATATCCTTTTTCTCTCTTTATCCCTATTAACTATTAATATTTCCTTCATTTTACTAAGTTCCCTTGTTAGTTCCCTGTGTATTTTATTTTAACACTTACTTTCCTATTTCTGACATGCTGTAAATAAGTGAATTTTACTGTTTTATTTCTTTCTTCTTTATTGCCATCTTCTAGCCTAGACAGTTTCTGTTTCAATATAAATATTTTTGTGCTTATAAGCACACTTTTCCCTGTGATTGGATAGGTTTAACACTTTATTTTATATTTCCCATGTGATTTTGCATTACCAGTCAATCGAGCTAACAGTTGTTCTAAACATTGGAACTTTGGTCTGTTTAAAGCTGCGGTTCTGTGTTTTGGAACCAGCCTGTTACTGATTGATGCCACATTCTGCTTGCACAAGGTGACTGTGACCATATCACCATTATTAATACCGAGGCAGTTGCCAGTTCAAGGCAAGCAGTTAAATCTTCTTGGCTGTGGCTGAGCTATTCCAGCTTCTATAGGGTAGAGTCTGTATTACCACAGGAGCCTTGGGAAATGAAACAGCCATTTTGTTACAGCTCACATGAAAGGTTGAGCACATGCTTCTTAACAGGAGCACATCCCTCACGACAAAGTTTGTTTCAAGTTAGCAAGCAAATCATAATAAGAAGGAAAACTTTAACTCAGGAGATAAGTAGAATGTCATTAGGAATGATTCCAGCAGAACTCCAAAAGGAAGCATGAGGAGTTGCCTGAAAATTCTTTGGGGTTTTTTGGGGTGTTTGGTTTGGTTTTGTCCAGCCAGTTGCTCGTTCTTGCTCTATGCTGTTTGCTGTTGGATATATTTATAGGGCAGTACTGTAAAGAGCACCAACAATCACTCTCATTTTCAAAATAGCTTCAATGAATATGCATTCTGATTTACAGCGATGTCTTTTGGAGGCTGCGTCAGCCAAACATCTGTTGTTGGAATTTTCAATACTAGACCAAACACAGAGTAGGAGACTGTATTTTAACCAGTGCCCAAGTAAGAGAGGCAAAATGGATACGGGTTGTCCTGTACACAGTGGCAGACATAGCTTCCATGCTATACAAGCATTGTGGGCTCCAATTTGACACAGAAAAAATGTCTCCCTCAGAGAGAAAAAGGAGGAGAAAAAAGCCAGTTAAATAACTGGGGTTTTGCTAGGGATCAGAAGAGCCTATGGTAAAGTGATCAGATAGGAAGGCTGCCCTTTTTGCTAAAAAGCATATTATGGGTTTATCTTCAGGTGACAGGAAGCACAGTTAATTCCCTGGTCTTGTACTTGTGTTGATGCTGAAGAACATTTCCTTAGATGAACAGGTGAGGTTCCTTTTGAAGCTTAAAAATGGGCTGCTTCACTTGCCTGACTCCAGTTCTTTTTTTTTTTAGGGTTTCTAGACAAATAATTGTAGGAGCAGCTCAAGACTGAGTGGGATGCTTCTCCTTTTGTAGGAAGCAAAAATCCTCCCAGGTCAGGGGAAAGTATAGTCAAGAAATGGTGAATAAGCATCTGGTTTATGCCGTTATCTGGCAAAGGAGTCTGTACCTAGCACAACTCCTGTCAACAGGATTGCCTTGTTTCCTTTCTCATGTAGCTAATGAATGTACTCATTCGCTCTGAGATCCATTCATGGATAGAGTGAAGCTCCATGGATAGAGGGCTTACATCCACAGAAACCACTCTGGAAGAGAAATGTCTATTTAAGTCTGGCCTTCTCCCAGAATACCTTCATTTGCCTTCTTAATCCTGACAGCAAGCCACCAGTCAGCATAATTCCTTATGATAAACAAAGATATACGCACAAATACCTATTCAAAGTAGGAAATGTGTGCATTTTTTTTTTCTTTTCTGTTCTCTTTTCTTTTTCCGCTTGCTTAAATAAGCACAGCAGAGCTGTTTTTTATCACGGTCCTGCTCCTGCATTTTTCCAACCCAATTAGGCCATTACCAGGGCTAAATGAGGCATGGAGCCTTCAAAAGTCACACCGTCATCCCGGAGATGAAGCGCGTAGAGCTGCAGAGTTGGCAGGTAGGTGAGGTGATGGGGCTCACTGGAGTGTGACCCCGGCTGTTTCTGTGTTCCAGAAAGATCACCTTCAGAATAAGGCGGGGAGGGAGGAAGTCAGTTGAAAATTCTACCTGTTTTTCACCTAACTTTTAAAAGGCACGGTGCTAACTAGGGGCTGCATTGCTGTGGTTGAGTGATACAGCTGTGTTCATTGGGGATGCATAGAGGATCAAGGTCAGCCTCCTCTCTCACGTAACTAGCGGTAGGACTAGAGGGTTGCGTCAGGGAAGATTCAGGTTGGACTTCTTCTCTGAAAGAGTGGTCAGGCACTGGAATGGGCTGCCCAGGGATGTGGTTGAGTCACTGTCCCTGGAAGTGTTCAAGAAAAGTTTAGATGTTGTACTGAGGGACATGGGTTAGTGCAAAATATTGGTGATAGGTGGACAGTTGGACTAGATGATCTTGGAGACCTTTTCCAACCTTGGTGATTCTGTGATTCTAAGCAGGTATTATTGCACTGTGCTGATGGTGAATGTTCCCTGGTGCCATGATAGGGACTCTTCACTCTTCACATGGAAGTGATGCAGAGGTTCATCTGTTCTGCCCTGAACCTCTGATAACTCTTGTCAGTATTTCTTTTGATACAAACTGGGAAAACTTATGTCTAACACAAGAAGAAGGGCTCCATTTAGAAAGACAAGGAATGCAAAGTCCAGCAATTAGGCTCAAACAGACAAGCTTGGGATCCACTGCTATGTTTCAAGGAGCTCTGATAGAAGGAATGATGATTTTCTGTTTTACTACTTTTTAAACACTTCAGTTTTTGTGTACTGAAAGAAAATGAGTGCTTGCGCTTTTATGCGTTCCATTTCTGTACAATGAAGAGTGAATAAAGGCCTTTGCTCAGAATGCAGATTATTTTAAATGAGTATCTTTACCTCAGTTCTTCTGCTCTCACACTGAGCAATACCTTAGTTACCAGCTAAATCATATAAAACTTATTGCAGAATATAGTAATAGAATCAGATATGGTACTGAACTCACCAGCTGAATTAATCCCAAAGTGAGAAAGGTAGTCGTCCCAGACTCTTTTGATTTGAAAGTGTGATAGATCTGTTGAGATAAATATTGTCAAAAAAATCCCACACTTAAGCATTACTGGACATGTTCTTCTGGATCTAGCTGCAGAAGTCTGAGATGTTACTCCCACATCAGCATATCCTTCACCTCTGCAGTCTTCATAGCAAGAACTGTGCTCCTAATCTGCTTCAGTCCCAAATCTAGCTCATTTAGTTAATTTCACCTTCATGGTAGTTTGAGCTAAAATGCCAAAATTTGCAGGAAAAAGCTGAGGGCAAGGCTCACGATTTGTCATGACTTCAGAGCTCCTTATGACCTCTAATAAGGGTGCAATTAAAAACTCACAGCTGAGATTGTGATATCTTGTGAAACTGCGTGATTGGGAATTTCCAGTAGGGAAATATCACACAGGGATAAATATTTTGTTTGCAGGGATGTGTGTCTCTCAGTTGTGCAGAGAAATGAGCTTCAATAGCTTTAATATGTTGATTACTTTATTCTAAAGTTGATTTTTAGGGACAATTTTCACAAAATTGCTTAGATCGTTAAATAACTAGTGGATCTAGAAGTGTTGCCTAAGACAGTAATGCTACAATTATTTAACACAGTGTTGTTGAGGCAGTTATCACTGGGTACTTCCAGAGTCTGGATCTCGTACTAAATGGTATTGCACACTTTGAATGCTGCTTTGAGTACAGATGGCAATTTCTGTGATCCTCATTAATTACAGGGGGGAAAAAAAGGTATCTGTGTTCTGTAAAGAGTCTACTTTGAATTATTGAGAAGAAAAAAATAGTTTGAATTAGTCCTCCTTGTTTTCCAAAATAACCATGCAAAGTTTGCTGCATACAAACTTGTAAATAATATGATGCATTCCTGCATAGGGAAGGTGGAGCAACAGAGGAGAGCTGTGTGAGGTGCTTGTATGTTCCTGCTTTGGCTTTGCTACTGCCACTACTAGCTGCAAGTCATGGGCATGTGTTATCATCTCATCTACATCTTTAGCAGGAAAGTGCAGCCCCATGGGCTCAGCCAGCATTTCTGAGGTGAATAATATAGACGTAGATGATAAACAAGTGCTTGCATATCACACTGATCTTCCAGAGCATTGCACAGCAAAATAAGGGTTGTTGGTCCTATTCAGGGATCAGTGTGTGGTGTAGAGTATTGTATTCCACCCTGTGCTCTCCTGAGGCATGCTACCACAAGCTAGCACTGCGGGGAAGCGTCAGCAAAACCTACTGTCCTCTCCCTGTGGGACCAGAGCAGGACGTAAGCCTCTCTGTGCCACTTATCACCCTCGTGTCTGCCTTTTTTCTCTTGATTTTCTTCTCTACCTTCTACTAATCTACATTTAGTGATTTTTATGCAGAACTTCTGTCCTTGTTAGAGCCCAGAATTTCTCCTGAGTTCAAGAAAAAAACTCTCTGTATGTTGAACTTATTTTCCTTTTCTGGTAACCTACTTGGTCCCCATTGCATCTCTAACAGACAGAGGTTACACATAGCAGACAGGCAAAAGAAATATAAAAAATGGGCAAGAACAAAAGGAAAGAGAAGGAAGATGATAAAGGTATAATTATTCTGTTTAGAAAATAACAAAGAGGAGAAAATAGACAATGGAGAAATGGAGATTAAAAAATATATCCTGGCACAGTTGAGAATTTGAAATGTGAAAGAAAATGTAGGGGGGGAAAAAAGCACAAAAAAATATAAAAGGATTTATTAGTGAGTCATGCTGGACAATGAAAAATTAAGCCATCCAACAAAAAGAAAGTGTTTATTTGTTTTTAATACGAGTACAAATGAGAATGAAGCAGCCAGCCAGGGGCTACTTTAGCTTCTGATTCAGCAAAGCACTGAAATACACGATAAGCTTTTAGAATCTACTAAATTTCATTAAGGCCAATTACACTAAAGTTGAGCGTATACTTAAGTGTTTTTTCTGAATTGGATTTATGTTGAAATTAGCTTAGATTTACAGTTGTCCCTATTGTTTGGTTTACTTAGATTTCTGCTGGAGAAAAAAATGGAATAAAATAAAGTGTATTGCTTCAGATTCAGAAATTTAAAAAACAATAAACAACAACAACAACAAAAAAAGCCAACAGGTAAAATTGAAGGAAATCGCAAGGCAAAATACGTATTTTCCTTGCAAGCAAATGGATAAAGTTCAATAGGAAAAAACTGTTCAGCTCTTGAATCTGATTTTTTTCTAGAGGAAAGTCCGAATTGAACTTGATACATCTAATAGTCAGTTTGACATTTTATCTGATATTTGTCAGTGTGACACAGCAGAAACAACAAAATTCTGAAATAATTTCTGGCCTGGTAAGCCCTGGACAAAGAAAGCAATTGGCACAAAGGCTTCCCAGCCAAGAGAATGAAGTAGGTATCAGGTCAAGGACCCCTGCTTGTACCACCTCTGGGAAAACGTCACTTTTAACAAAGCCATACCACTTTGTTGTCAGAAATCAGTCACCATACTTTATTTAAAAGCTGCACTTCATACACTGATATTTCCAGTGGCTTGCAACCAATATCAATGTATCACAGAAGGTTTTGGAAAGAATTTTGCTGATATAACCCATATTCTTCTTATATTTATTTACACAATCAGAGTTTATTGGCTCCTGTTATTTTGTGAAAGAATGATCAAAAGCTGGTTGATTAACTCAGAAAAATACAGAAACTTATGGTTTTCCTTCTTGTAGTATTCTTTTCTATTATTCTATGTTCTCTGACATTTCATTTTGCCAACCAGAATATTGTACACTGGCTGGTCAGAAAGTGTGAGATCTCTTTTGGATGACACTGCACTGCATTTTGTAATTTTAAGTACATATGGACAGCTGACCACCTTTGCATTTCCCCCACTTTTCTCCAGTTCTTTCCTTCCTCATGACATAGCATAGAAAGGAAACTGTTTTAAATGGCTTAATCCTTGTGACCAGTCATTCTTTCTAAGCAGAAGAAAGGCAGGAGAAAAAAAGCATTGAGCATCCAAAACTTGTTAACAAAGATAGTGCTTGCTTATTCTCTTTAAGGCAAAAGCAGCACCATTTGAAATTATGTTCTTTTATTGGCATTTGTTGATATGCAAGACTTGAGCCCAAGCCCCTTTTCATTTGCAGAAAAGCCCTGATGCAAAATGCATAACGTAACTGTGTTTTAATGGGTTGAGTTGGTCTATTCTTACTGGTGACAGGACAAGGGGAAATGGCCTCAATCTGTGCCAGGGTAAGTTTAGGTTGGATACTAGAAAACACTTCTTTACAGAAAGGGTTGTTAAGCACTGGAATAGGCTCCCCAGTGAGGTAGTTGAGTCACCATCCCTGGATGTGTTTAAAAGCTGTTTGGATGTGGTGCTCAGGGATGTGATTTAGCAGAGGGTTGTTAGTTAGGGTAGTATGGTTAGGTCATGGTTGGATTAGATGATCTTTAAGGTGTTTTCCAACCTGAGTGATTCTATGATTCTATGACTAGCAAGAAAGAATTACTGTGCTAGAGAGATGAAGCCCTCTTCTCAACCCTGGAGATGACTCTTACAGGAGCGGAAGAAGATAGTCCAAGAGATGGGAAATATGGAGAAACCAGTTACCTTTGTGGGATTCATAGAATCATAGAATGGCTTGATTGGAAGGGCCCTCAAGGGTAATGAATTTCAACCCCCCTGTCTCAATCAGAGCTGACAACTTCCATATCTAATACTAGACCAGGCTGTCCACAGCCCCTTCCAACCTGGCTTTGATCACCTCCGTGGATAGGGCATCCACAACCTCTCTGGGTAGCCTGTTCCAGCACCTCACCACTCTCTTAGTAAAGTTCCACCTGATATCCAACCTAAATCTTTCCTCCCTCAACTTAAAACCATTTCCCTTTGTCCTGCTGTTATCTACCCTTTCAGAGAGTTGACTCTCCTCCTGTTTGTAGGCTTCCTTGAGGCACTGGAAGGCCACAAGGAGGTCACCCTGCAGCCTCCTTTCCTCTTAGCTGAACAAGCCCAGCTCCCTCAGCCTGTCTTCATAGGGAAGGTGCTTCAGCCCTCTAAACATCTTTGTGGCCCTCCTCTGGTCTCTCTCTAACATCTCCCTGTCTTTCTCGTATTGGGCACTGGATGCAGTACTCCAGATAGGGCCTCACAAAGGGCAGAGTAGAGAGGGACAATCATCTCCCTCTCCTCTTCTGATGGAGTCCAGGATACCATTTGCTTTCCGAGCTGCAAGAGCACACTGCTGGCTCATGTTCCGTTTTTCATTCACCAGGACCCCCCAGCTCCTTCTGTGCAGGGCTACTCTCAAGGATTGCTCCTCCCAGTCTGTATAGATGCCTGGGATTCCTCCGGCCCAGGTGCAGAACCTTGCACTTTGCTGTTTTGAACCTCATTAGATTCACCCAGGCCCACCTTCCAATTTTGTTGAGGTCCCTCTGAATGCCATCCCTTCCTTCCATTGCGTCAACCACACTGCTCAGCTTGGCGTCATCAGCAAACTTGCTGAAGGTGCACTCAATTCCGTCATTTATGTCATTGACAAAGAAGTCAAAGATCACTGGTCCCAAGACAGTCCCCTGGGGAACACTGCTCATTACTGGCCTCCACCTGGACACAGAACCATTGATCACCAGCCTTTGTCTGCGGCCTTTCAACCCATTCCTTTTCCACCAGATGGTCCACCCATCAAATGCACATCTCTCCCATTTGGAAATAAGGATGTGATTGGGAATCATGTCAAAGGCCTTGCACAAGTCCAAGTCTGTCACTTTCCCTTTGTCCACCACTACCATCACACCATCATAGAAGGCCACCAGATTGTTAGGCATGACCTTTCTCTGGTGAAGCCATGCTGACTCTCTCAGATCACACACATACTCCTCATATGGTCTAGCATGTCAGCAGGAGGAGCTGCTCCATTATCTTCCCAGGCAGAGGTGAGACTCACCAGTCTGTAGTTCTCCAGGGTCCTCCTTGCTCCCTTTCTTATGTATGAGAGTGAAGTGACCCTTTTTCCAGTCACCCAGGACCCTGACAGCCATGACTTTTCAAATATGATGGAGAGCAGCTTGTCACCCACTCCAGCCAGCTCCTTCAGAACCCTGGGATGCATGCCATCCGGCCCTATAGTACAGATGGTTGATACTTGCTGTCAAGGCTTCTGTATTAGATATAGGAGGAAGGCTTATTTGAGATGCAGGAATGTAAGCAACCCTGAAAGGCACACTGGTTGAATGCCTGATTGTTACAGGCAAAAGTCTGAACTAATCAAACGTTGCAAAAAACAAGTGACATCCCACAAGAATGTGGTGTCCTCTTTCTGCAGAGTGCTCCCCAGTGCTTTCTCCATCTGTCTAGGATGGGCTAACCACCTCCCAGAAACATGGGGTGGGGTAACAAGCTGTCACTGGAATGCACATTCTTTAGCATGGTTGGTGGAACTATCTTTAGAAAACCAGAAGTTAGAGAAAACAGTATCATAAAATAGGCTTTAGTAAAATATTTTACCTCCTGCTTACAGTAACTCCTGAAGCTCCTGATCTCCTCTGTAAATTAAGACAAAAATCATTGAAATTACCTTTTATCCTTAGGAGAGTATTATGTCTAAGTTATATTTTTGTTCTCTTTAAACAACTTACAAAATTTTAACAGGAGAGATAAGAAACAACCAAGTGAATAAACTATGGCACAGCAAGAGACAATCAGAGTCTCAGAGAGGAAAAACAGGACAACTTTAAGATACGGACCAGATGAATTGTCTGGTAACTAGAATCTCTAAATCTGAAATTGCTTGATGGCCCAATGCAACTACCAGTATATACCAGGGTAACCAATAGCTGATTAGTTTATGGCAGCATTGCAAAAGGCTGGAGATTGGCTGGTGTGCATCTGGAACTCCTTAGAGCCTAGAAATCACTTGAACCCATGGTGTTTGGCACCAGGCACTAGCTGGTTCAGATATCACTTATATCTGTGTGCCTGCTAACATCTAATGGTGTTAGCTGAGCTTAGGTGCTCTCGACTAAAACCTAAAATACCTCTCTGAGGTATTTTCTGTTACCATACTGTTTCACTTTTTGGCTTCTCACCATCAGCACGTAGAATTATTTACACAGAGGGATATCATATCTCAAGACCTAAATCACACTGCTGAGGGTCTGTGAGCATGCTACTGCCACCAGTATGCAAGTTATTTCAAAAGTGTTACGTGAATCGCCAAATCAGGTGCAGTTCTGACACTTGCTGTAAAGCCATGTGGTCCCAGCAGCAGAACCATGGGATCATGCCCTCTTTATAAGCCAGTGAAGAACAGAGGCCTCATAATCTCCCCATTAAATCCGCACATGGTAAAGGTCCCTGAAGAGCAGGTCTGGGTTTTTGCCTGGCTGTGCAATAGGCAGGAACTGATTCTCTCTGACTGCCATTGCTGCCACCAAATTTGTTCCTTAAAACAATACTTAATACTTAAGAATACTTAAAACAAAGTATTCTGATTAGACCTGGCTGCCTTCTTCTGTATCTGCATGTCCCCAGAGATTCAGACATCAGTCTCTAACAGTTTAATTCTGAAACTGATCTGTTGAGAAGTGATACCCGAGGAACATTTCTCCCGCTCTGCCATTTACTAATGCTGAAAACAGGTCAGAGTGTGACTCCACACCCTTTATCATTCTTTATTATTTGGACACTAGTACTTGAGCTTAGGGGTGAAGGAAAACTGGTGATATGACCGTTATATGAATAATACTACAGATATGAAAGCTGTATAAGCTTAAACCTAATGGACAGTAACCTGCTGACAACCAAATGCTGGGCATATTGGATGTAGCAGAATCAAATGTGATACAATTGCATTGTTTACTACATATTTTTATGTATTTAGTTTATCTTGGAGAATTCAGAATGTTGGTCTAGGACAAGTGCTTAGGTTTTTCATGGCCAACTTAAACACTACTTTCTTGCTGTGGGCTATTCCTCCCTGTGCTAAGAATATGTGTTTGTTTGTTTTTTTTTTTATTTGACCTGGCCAGAACTTGTTATTTATGAGCTTCAGCAATTTCTTCAGTATCACAGCAGATTTGTATGAAATATTTTTAGCCTCCTCTTAGCTCTCTGATACCAAGTGTGTCTACAATATAACTTTTTTTTTTTAACATGTATTTCCAGTAATACAATAGAACATTAGCGTCCCGATTCCGGCCAACAAAGTTCCATCTATACCAGATAATACCTTCATGAGCTAATAACAGGCCTGGAAATATTGTCCCAGAGATCCTGTGCTGATAATCTTGATGATTTTTTAAAGTCTCACTCTCATTAAAACTTACAGCATTCATGTTTTGGTTTTAATTTGAAACCAAATGTGTGGGTAGTGTTTCTGAAATTCAGTTATGACTCTATATCTGAATTTTGCTTTACAGTCACCTTATCTCTGAATTCTCCAAATTAGTTGGGATTCCATGTCTGAATCATGCCACTTTTTAAGACAAAAAACTCACTATGTTAAGGGGAAGTAAAAACTGTCACTTTTTAAATGGGCAGCATTTTAATTTCACTTATGATTTATTTTCTTTAAAGACAGAATAATCTAATTCTGCAGAGTGAGCTCAAACACAGCTCTTCTGTATGAATGCACTAGCATCCTGGTTTGATTGCATCTTTCACGTGCTCACTCCTCCTTTTGACCAAACTGGAGAAAGAAGGCTGTGCTAATGCCTTCCCGAGTGACATATATGAACAATTTACTTTTTCTCATACCGATATAGCGCGAACTAAAACATTTTGTGTCTTGTGGTCATCATCCATTCTTCCACGGAAGGCACCTCCTTCTGCAATTTTGAGTATCTGGACACAAACTTGACAACATATCCTCTTTGACCCCTGTTCAAACAGATATCCAGACCTCTCCCAGGTGTGGTGAGGGCAGGCATGTTGCTCAGGGCTTCAGCCTATGATCTAATTATTTGCTTTGCGTTAATAAGAGAATTTCAAGGTACAGCAGGATATCTGCTGAGGCATTTCTGCCACTTTAGAAAATTATAGCTATCCATTAAATAAGGCTTAATGAATCCCAGATTTAAAAGCCACCAAAAAAAACATGAATTAATCTGGCACATGCCTTATATAAGATGTAGCTCACCAAACAGCAATTATTACTTAGAGGCTTGGCTCCTGCCTGAGTTGTGCTGGACCTTCTGGAAAGATAAAAGAACTTTAAACTTCAACAAAGAAGTGGAACAGAGAATGTTTGAGCATTTTCTGACAAAAGGGCATTTCTTCAGAAAGCAGTGATTTGTCAAAAGCAAGAAGCTCTGAGGCAGTCTCCTGGTACATGCAGGGCTTGCTGAAGTACAGCTGGAGTTCTCTTTCCAGTGAGCCCAACAGGATCCCAGTGTGGATGGGTGAGCAGCTTGGTTCCTCCCAACTAGCCAGTGCTACAACTCTGGGATATCTCACCCACAGACTGTACTTATATCTAGGCATCTTAGGGCAGGCTGCCTTGCTCGGCAGGCCTGTGGGACACTCCAGGGTCTCTGGGGGTCTGTGGGACTGGGACAGATATATTACCATGGCCAGGAGTCTTCCCCAGCTCTCTGGACTAAAGAGGTCCTCAAAGCCCAACAGATTGAGCTGAGCTTGAGCATCTTGGATCCTCATTGGCAGCCTTGCAGCTGATCATATGCAATTTAGCAAGTTCTTCTGTTGCTTTGAATGGGACGGAAAAGGATTTAAAAATTCCAATGTCTTGTGAAGTTTCAAGGCCTTGTGGGTATAAACAGATTAAACTTTGACGTGTGTTCAGCTGATGATCTACCATAAGTTAACAGTGTCACGCTGTTTCAAAAAAGACAAGTACCGTGCTGAGATGTATAAACAGAGCTGTAGCTTGCAAGGCACATGGAATAATCCTACCACTCTGCTCAGCACTGATAAGGGCCCAATGAGAACACTGTGTTCATTTCTGGGCACTGCTCTGCACTAAATTTGGAGACATGCTGGACAGAGTTCAGAGGAACAAAATAAGAATAATCTTGAGTTCAGGAAAGCATTGTTTCTTACAAAAATAATGAACGTAGTTTGCTTATTCTAAAAAGAGAAAGAAAAAGAGGGTGAATGGGTAATTAAAATTCTAAATAGGTGTGATTTTGATGAAGTAGGCACTCATCTGTGATAAGAAAATAGGCTTAAGCTGTAACAAAGAGCATTCAAGTTAGATGTGAGGGGACATTTGAATTGGTAAATGTAGAGGAAGCAAGACTTGGAGTTTGAGTTTGTTGCCTTGGGAGTCTGATATGTCTCCTTTCTTGGAAGGCTCTAGACAGGTGCAGGTATTGCTGAGCCCAACCTGGGCTAAGGGTCAGATCCTTTCCTATACAGTCAGTACACGAATTTGATCAGCTGAAGTTTAAAGTAATTTTTAGTTCCTTTTAGATGAAGAGGTACTTCAGAAGTAATCTATACCAGTAATGTGCTATGCAGCTTTTCACACAAAAAACAAATTGAATATTTCTGACTTATCTGATTCCTGACAAAACAGTGCTGACTGCAGTAAACTCCTGCTTGTACCGAGGTGCCTTCTCTTCTCCCCCAGGTTCTGTTTCTGCCATGCCCGTGGTTGCCTGTTTTCTCTTGCTATTCCTCGAGCCACTCTACATTTCTCCACTGAAGTTTAAGTGACACAGCTGCTACTTTATTTCCACTTCCAAGTCATTTCCAAGTATTTCCACTTCAAAATCTAAAAGGTCTGATGAAATAGAAAGGAAAAAGAAGCTTAGTTAAAGAATAATTTAATGGGGAATTCCCTGGAATTCCCCCAGGGAAAGAAAAGAATAAAAATAGGACTCAGTCTAAAAGCATTGCGATGAGAATACTTTTATGTTGTTGCTTTTTTTTTTTTTTTCCTAACAGAAGAAATTTCATGGAGTTATGCTTGCTAAGTACACGTACTGGAGAATAAGTCTTCTGCACTGAATAGTATAGAATCAAAATATTTACATTTTAATACTGACTAATGTCTTAAACATAAAACTACTCACAAAGGAAAGAAAACAGTAAAAAAAGCTTCCTTCTAAGTGTAGTTCCTTGTTAATATAATCTTTTTTAATTTACTAGATGAAAACTGCAGGAACACAGTAATTTGTTTTGTTAGTGGTACGATTTCCACTTGTATTTTGCTACATTTTTATGTCTTTAGGCATGTATTAGCAGGTAATTCAATTTTTCCTTTAATAAGGAAGAGGCCCATAATCTTAATTTAATTATAAAAGAGAGAACTGAAGGAAGATTTGCTGCAACAGAAGATGATACCAGAGGATAATAGCTCTTGTTACTGGCAGCAAGCTAGTAGCTGCTCATCACAGAAACAGCATCTTCAAATATTTTCAACCTCAGGTATTGAGAGTACTACAATACTGTTGACAGAGTTGTATTATATTAAATGAATTGAAGATACTCATTGTCCCACCTATTGAAGGAATTTAGGTACAGACAGCTGTAAATGTTAATGGAAAGTTTACAAGGAGCCAAAGCTCAAATTTGATCCTTTTTGCTTTGCCCACAGGAGCTCTTGCTTATTGATTTAAGCTCTATGTACTGTCCATTGCTTCATGTCCTTTCTTAAATGACACCAAGCTTGCTGCGTGTTCACCAGCTGTCCGACTGTATGGACAGGAGCATTA
The DNA here is from genome assembly GCA_035772895.1 of Perdix hodgsoniae. Lineage (NCBI taxonomy): Eukaryota > Metazoa > Chordata > Aves > Galliformes > Phasianidae > Perdix > Perdix hodgsoniae. The sequence goes on from JAPSGF010000091.1 coordinate 1,347,246, forward strand.
GCAATATGTCAAGGTCATTGTGTAAAGCACTCTCCTGCAGCAGCCAGACCAGGTCTTCCTCATTCCATAAGATCAGACACCCATTCTGTAGATCACTGTAAATATTTACATGGGGCATCAGACTGCAGGAGGCCTTTGTAAACCAGAGCAGAATTAAAGGAGTCTGCAGCTGACTTCAGCAATTGTTTGCATTTCAGTAACGCGTCCTGCAGGAACTGGCAGCATTAGCCTCAGCCAGGCAGAGAGGACATCAATATATAAAATGTCTGGCATACTTTTCACATACTGTTTGAATCCATAAGTGAAGGGAGGAAGATGACATTTCCTAGTTGAAAAGTGAAAAAGTGTTTCCTTCCCTTTTCTTCTGGTCAGTGAAGAAACAAGAACCACCACCCACTGAGAAAAAATGAGAGCCGAAATTCTCAGGGATAGTTTTCCACACCCTGACTCTTTGCTTTGATTTGTCACCTGCTAGTCCTGGCTCTGGTCATCCTGTTGTCAAAGGGTCACACATCAATACCGGAGGTTTCTCAGCAAAAGACACCAGAAGTCAAAGTGTTAAAACAACACGCTAACAAGCGGTAGGATATATTATACCCTGGCTAGAGCAGCCTGAAGTAACTCCAGTTGCTTGCTAGAGGAACGCCTCAAGGTGTTTTCTGTCTGACAGTGTCAGCAGCAGCTGGGCATTTCATGTCCATGTTTCAGATTTTAAGGATGGAGCTGAAATGCCCATGTGCAAACAAACAAACAAAAACCACCGAAGCCTGCAATGCTGGGTTCCTACAAGATCTTTTAATGTGACTCTACATTTCCTGTTAGAAAACTGTTTGCCTATACATATTTTGAGCTTCAGCCAAAGGTTTGATTGTCCTTGCCAATAAATATGCTAGGACCAAGGCATAGCTTAAAACAGACCCACAGTAAAGAAGTGCAAATATATCCAGCTGTCTAAGTGTGCTGACTGCATCAGCAGCAGAATTATGCAAGTTTTGTCTCTCTTTCCCCATTGACTGCTGCTTCTGGACCTTCATTTTAACAAAACTATGACATATTCACACTCAGTTGGTGGTCATACAGAGTGCATAATAATAATAATTATTATTCCTTTTGTTACTATTACAACTACTACTATTATGAACAGGAAATATTAAGAACCCCCAGGATCTTAATGTTTTCCTGCAGTAGTTCTTCTTTTGACCTAGGCAGAGGTCAAATCTGTCTAGGTATATTCAATGCAGTATGAGCTGTTCTTATAAAAAATCCTCAGCACTTGAAAACTCATGATGACATGCTCTAGAAATTAGCTATCCTCAGAATTAGCAATATATGTTTGACGTTTAGTCTCAAAATTGGCAAACTTCAAATTTTTGCTACTAGCTTTTGTACCTGTTCCCAGTAGGTTGAAGAGACATTTATTATGAATTTTTGTGCCTCTCTCCTCCTTTGTAACCATAGCCATTTTCATATAATTAAGTTAGCTCTTAATTTGGCAGGCCTGTAGATGTACTGCAGAGCAAATGTATTGAGCACAAAGAGAATGCAGTATCTGTCATCCCAACAGGATGCAGACTTCAAAGCTCCACAGCTAAGCCTGGAGTGGTATGATGACTGAACCTTTCAAGCCTTCACAGTTAATTGTGGAGAAGTATCTGGATTTCAGGTACTTCCCTGGAAGGCATTCTCACTTTAGGTAAAAAAGTTTTCTCATGACTTTGTTTCATTTTTAGTAAGGATAAGTTCAAAACAGAAAGTAAAGACTGACCAATGGAAAAGATGAGATGGATGGGTACCAGTATCTTATTCTTTATCTAGTTCTTTACTTAAAAGGTTTGATTCTTACTGCATTTGATTTTTCCTCATTTCCAGTTTTCCCACCCAAGACCCTCCCACAGTGTGTTCTGCTCACTGGGGTCTGATTACAAGTTTTGCAGGGTCTCCAAGCGAGACACCACAGTCATGCAGAATCATGGGCGGATTTTGTAATCCACTTCAGAAGTGTGGTAGAAAATGAGGACATCCGCAAGGACTTGTTTGAGGAGGTGCAGCTGTGATCACCAGGATGCTTGACACTTCCAAAGTTGGGATATGTCCTCGGTTGTTGACTGGAGACAGCCTGTGGGGGCATGATGAGATGTTGGTTTGTCAAATCAGAACTACGCTGAGTGTATGGGGCTCTGCTGTGTACATAGAATCACTGTTGGTGTCTTTATTTTTCAGTTCTCGAAGATGGGCTCTCTGTAATGCTTTGGCCATGAAGAAACAAGGAACACTGAATTGTTGTTTTACAATGGAGAAAACAGAGGGACAAATACCAGCACTGTGGCTTCCACCTTGTTGCTTATCTCTCTGCAGACATGTGCCCCAAATGCTCTCTGGGCTGTATTAAGGAAAGGAAAATCTTAGACATCACAACATCTGCTTTCTTACATCGTCTTTTCCAATTTTACATCCTATAACCCCTTGGTGAAAGGAGGAACAATGACTTTATATAGTTGCTGTTTGATTTTTTTGCTGTTTACCTGGAACACTGCTGCCTATGGGCCAAACCAACGGGCACAGAAGAAGGGAGACATTATTCTTGGAGGGTTGTTCCCCATCCATTTTGGAGTGGCTGCTAAAGACCAGGATCTAAAATCAAGACCCGAATCAGTGGAGTGCATAAGGTAAGCCACAAAACAAGAAGATAAAAAGTTTTGGTGGGGAAGTGCTACAAGTGACAAGCCATAAGCTGAGTGTGTACAGATGCAATCCAATACTCAGCGCTGCTCTATAAGGCATTGAGGAGATATGGTGTAAATAACAGGAAAAGCAATTTGTAAAGACTGGAAGTTTGTGCAGTAGAGTATCCCAAGTAGTATTTGGACAGCAAAAGAAGGCAATTGCACAGAGCTGCCAAAACTTAAAGGTACTGATCTTTCTGGCCATTCACAGTGGATGTTTGAATAGCGTCCAAAAATTAGTTTTCCTAGCAGAAGGACAGAAAATAAATCTAGTGCCTTTGAGTTCATTTTATTATAGTCGTGCCTTTCAAAATAGCTCAGAAGTCAAATTTGAAGATTGTTTACAGTCTACCTCTCATCTTTACAAACTGTTCAGCCCAAACAAGTGAATGAGTGAGAGTGGAATAGATTACTGCTTTTGGAAAAACTCCTACTGAACGTATATCTGTACCATTAGGACCTTTGTTTGCAAAGTCACAGATTTGAACTCCTTACTCTGTCTTTCCTCACCCAAAGATTTCTGCTTCTCTTTAAACAGTGTGTATCAGGTTTTGTCCAGATCTTTGGTGATTAACTCTGGATGGAGAAATACCTGTAAAAACTGCTTCTCTTATTATTGATGTGTGCTCATTTTTATGAAAAAGACATGAGGATTTTTTAACTTTGCAACCCTGTACATACTACACATCACAATTGGGAATGGTCAGAAACAGATTCCAATTAAAATGCAAAAAAAGTTGATGTTGAATTTTGCCAGGCCCTTGCATGAGAAAGCACTTCAGTGTTATAGGACCCCTTCTGTAATCTTATGCAAAGAAGTGTATATCTGGAATTATTTGGGCCTCTCATCCTACAGCAGTTCTGTTGCAAGGGGGATGAAGAATTACTGACAGCATTTCTGCTATGCCTACAGATCCCCAGTGCAGTTTCCCACTACCCACTGTTTTGATATTGAGCAGAACGTATCCATCTGTGTTATGAGATCATTCCCAGATTCCCCGACAGGGAAAGCATAGAAAGAAGTGTAATTAAACAGGTTCTTTTGGCTTCTTAGTTCCATGCACATGAAAATCATAAACTAAATATATGTAGAATGCCTTCTTGATGGAGTGAAAAGTAGCTTGTTTCAGTATTCTTTTCTCACCCGATTCACAATTTTAAAACTGGAATGCTGAAAAGTGATGGAATATTTCAACTCATTGTCTTCTTTACCTGCTCCAGGTGGCAGGCAGGACATGCTAGTATTTGCAACCTGAATATTTTCTGCCAGCACTGGGTCAGCATCAGTGACTATCTTGACATGGAAATGCCATTAGAATACAGCACAGGAGAATCCTTCCCGAGAAATGCTGCAAGTGTGTGGTTGCCGAAAGATATGTTAGCTGGGTAGTACTACCAGCAGCAGGCATATTCTGAAAAGCTAGGACAGCTGTTATGAGGATGCAGTGGGAACACCTTAAATGTGCCATTTGATCTGACAAAGGCAACCTCTACCTGAAATTTATGTGGGTAAAATCTGTACTCCTTCTGCTGCTACACCAAGAATTAGCAAGTAAGGAGATGACTGAATAGGCATTTATGCCATTTCTCCACACTCCTTAAAAGAACAGGATAAACTGTCCGTTGATAGCATAACACAAAAAAAAAATAGTTAATGAAAGGCAAAAAGTCCAGCTGCAGAGGTAATAGCAGCTGCAATTTGATCAAAGGGATAATTCAGTCACAGATAGCTGAAAGCTCTTTCATTGCATGTGAACGAAAGGTTTAATTCAGAAATAGTTGACTTTTTGAGAGTACTCATCAGATTTTAATGTTGGAATGATGAATACATGTGACAGTTTATGTACTGTGGTTATCTGTTAAATTGAGAGCAGATATTTTTTCTGAATGGATTTTTTACTTCAAGTAGTGTATAAATCAGTAGATTCCTCTGGCTGAACTTGCACAGAAACCTCATGAGATGGACCATACCAAAAGGGGATCCTTTTTGGTTTTGGACTCCATAATACCCACTTGGTTTTGTGGATGCCCCATTCCTGGAGGTGCTCAAGACCAGGCTGGATGGGACCCTTGGCAGCCTAATGTAGAGGCTGGGTACCCTGACCGCAGCAGGGGGTTAGAACTAGATGACCTTTGAGGTCTCTTCCAATCCAAACCATGATTCTATGATTCTGTGATTAGGTAGTAATCTAAGGAAGGATTGTGCTTGCACATTCAAAGAACCCAATACATTATCCCAGTCACAAGCTAGAGTTTTTCATACCACGGTTCATTTTCTTAATTTCTTTTTAGTTGGCTTATCTGGAAAAATCAAATTCATACTTTCTACGAGAAATACTGTATGATCCAGGTTCTTTCCCTGGTGGAATCTCCCCAGTCTTTAGTATTAAAAACTTTTGTAGAACAGCGTATCAGCTACAGGAACATAAGCATGCCTATACCTGGCAAGTGTGAAGACTTTTCCATATCGCTGACTACTCTTTTTGCACTTTTCTGAACTTTCTCCAGCACTACCATATTGTTTCAGAGCTGAGGCTAACCCATTTTATGTTCATCCTTTTTTAGGTGGGCTTTAATCTCTTTATTACATTAGAAAATATGTCACACATCAAACATCAAACAAATTATACCCTGATCAGTTTTGAGCAGCAACAAATCGTCAGGCCATTGTGATAATCTCCTTGCTTTGAGACCGAGAAAATGTCTGAGGATCCCATTGAAACCCTGCAGGCAGTTTGGCCCAAGTCTTCTGGAGTTCAGTATCAGACAGTTTAAGATAATGTGGTTTTCCTTTCTTTTGAGAACTGTTCAACCTGATCTGTTTTGTTTGCATGTTTTTCCACACATAGCTGTGTTTGGTGCCATACCTATACTCCCAAACATGAACTCTCTAAATAGGTAGGACAGTTCTCCCTCCATTCTCAGTTTTCACACTATTCATATGTTATCTCCAACATACAAACCTCCTCTGCGTACATTGCACATGATTATTTGAAAAAACATTTCCATTACTCAGCAGTGAAAGGAAAAGGAATGATAATGATCTATTCAGTTATTTTTGTGCTGATTCTACTGAAAATGCACCTTTGCACTTTAAGCAGTGCATTCTAGTGTTCAAAGAGAAAACTTACTCGTAATTCTGCAACACCAAATGTCAGATAGGAGAGAGTGCATTCTGTTTCCTGTGCTTCAGAGTTACATACGTGCATTATTGTTTAAGCAACTAAGTATCCCGCATTTGATATAAATATACCTTCTGTCTTTGTGTACCTTAAGTGCTGTCACAGCAACATTCCTTATAACATTTGCTGATACGCATCTGATGTGCACAGTAGAGACAAAGGCAGAGTGCAGCACAAGCAATCCATGACCCCCATTCCCTATAAGTGCCCACAGAGGCCTGTTCATAACCCGATTCCTCTTTTCCTTTCTTGATTTTGGGTAGATAAGCAGTTGTGGTGGTATTATCGTCATTGTTATTGTTAGTAGTGCTATTGTTAGTACTATTGCGCAGATTGGCCATACCCATGGATTCCTCTTCCCATCCTGAACTGTTTGCAACATGGATGTATCTATCTAGTTTGCCTTGTGGATATGTTTGCTAATCCTACTGGAACGCTGTATGCTTATCCTGCTGTCTTCTTTACCAACACCAAATTATTTCTTTTTCCTCTTTTTCTTCCACCATTTTAAAATTCTTCGTTGGCCTGCACAATTCCCATTACCAAAATCCGAACTTTTAAGGGTGGTAAGCTGCTCTGTTTACCTCCTGACTAAAGGAATCTGGCCAGCAACTGAAGATCTCCCCTTGCATATTTTAGTAATAGCAGTGGTAGTAGCAGCGATAACATGTAATTAATGTACTGGAAATCTAGAGAAGACAAAAAAATTAGCATGTGTTCAACCACTACAGGAAGGGAAGTACTGGTATTTGCTGAGAGGCATGTGCAACCTTTGCCACCATTCTTAAATAAAGTATGTGTCAGATACATGAGAGTAAGTAGAAGCTATTTAGGGTTTTAGTAGTGCATTTTCTCTTCTTCATATTCTTTTTATTTTGGTTTCATGCCTTGCAGGTGTTGATAATTGAAGCTCATGAATTCACATGAAGCTGTGAATTCATGGCCTGCTCTCCTTCAGAGACGCTAATAGATCTCCATTTCTCCACTGAATCCAGAAAATGTGAGCTGTTCTAACCAAACCAGATAAACAAACAAATGACATCTCAGTTTTCTCTTCAGGATTTTGTGCCATCATTAGGGTTTGTCATCCTTTGTTTTTTTATGACAGTCCCTGTGAATTTGGTGGCTTCGGCTGCATCTTACAGAAGGGGAAACTTAGGGAACAGCTTGAAGTCTGATTCTGTTAGTAAATCATTTGGATGTTGCAATTTCTTCATGCAAATTACCATCCAAATTTCTGAGTGGTTGAAAGACAATGGCAGTGACTGGTGACATTAATAACACGAGCAGTACAGCACAGGAGGTCAACTGGATCTTGGTAACCTGCTACAAGGTTCAAAGATGCTTTTACCTATCACTCGTGTACACACGAAGCCAGGAGGAACTTATCTAATACCCTTTCTTGGGGCCTTATGGTACAGTGGGAAAGAATTTATCTGCACAATTTCCATTCACAGAAATTGAAGGAATCATGAAATCTTGCTTCTGTTAGACCGGTTTAGTGGCACTTGCATTCATCTGACTGAATCAATGTTGGCTCTGGTGTAGTACTGATGTAACACTGTTTGTCAACAAAGCCAGACCTTGTCTGAAGGTCTATCAAGTATTAGAGAAGACAGAGAGGTTTGTTTTGTCTCCATCCTATCTGACTCTTCTTTGTTGTTATCAGCAGAGGTGCAACAGGAGAGAATTGCAGGTCTGCTGTCCATACTACTTTGAAGTAAATTATTAAAGCACTTCAAAAGCATTCTGAATTTAGCTCACAGACAACACTGCCAGACCAACTTTCCCCTGCAAAAGGATGCCAATCCCACCTCAAGTAGCTACAGTACAGACCTAGTGCTATAAATGTTCATCAGGAGCACTCTGTCAGAAAGGAAAATAAAAGCAGAAATTTATAGATCTCAGGTCATATACTTCAGAAAGTTTAAGCTCACAATTTCATGAAGCTTATCTATAGAAATCTTCACCTTGATAATAAAAATATACCTATGCATTTTTGCGGGCGATGGACAAGAGCCTACATGGCACACTCATAAAAATCTACACCAGTAGAGGTGACCCACTGTCTCCACTGCTAAAAGGCAACCACCGGCTCACTACGTTCACATCCACTGTTTGGTTTCCATAAATGTTCAGCAAGCATTGATGAATATCAAGGGTCAATGCCACTTTTTCCACGCAGATGAATTCATTGACACACCTTTGCTTCATCTGCACTTCGGTGTGAGATACTGTTTGTCAGACTGCCACTATGCTGCCATCTGTCACATGGCAACAACATGTAACAGAATATTGTTGAGAAGGTTTATCTTCTACTGTCATATCATCAACATCTGCCTCTGACATTGTGGGCCAACCTAATAAAATTTGAGGCATTATTTTTGGAGCAGCCCTCACAGTTCCTCACTTCAGATCCTACTTTCATTTTATTAAAAATATCTGTGGAAAAAAAAAGTAGCCTTTTAAAAGGAAATGTCATAAAACTCCTCCTTGCTGCCATTCTGATCTTCCCAGAGTGGGTTACTGTTCATGTGAGGCAGCTTGGGGTGCCTGTCATATTTTTTCGTGTACAAAGCATTCACTGCCTCATTCACTGTGAGACTTGTCCTTTTATTTCAGATCTCTCCCATTGCCTTTCACTCTCTAATGGTTTGGAAATAGAGGGAAAAAATAATAATCCAAATGACCAAATTACTTCTAAATGTTCTTTTAGAACATTCCTGTTCTGAAAGGTGTCCATTCTCCAGTGATGTTCTTTAAAAAGCTAGATGTCTCTTTGGTCATAAATTAGAACTAAGAGTTTTTATTGATCTCAGCCTTTTCGACTTGATATTGCTCAAAGTATTTGTACTGAAACCATGCTATCTGTTCTTCCAGGTAAGCCTCAGAGAAGAACTTTTTTGGGAAGTTAGCCAAAGATCTCTTGTAAAATGAAGTTAGATGAATGACATAAAAATAAACCTTAAATGTGATATATTTAGAATTTCTGATTCTAATCTGTATGATGAATCAGACAGAATTCATCTAATGGAAGCAATTTGGCTACATTAATTCAGTTCTGAAGTAACCAGATGTAGGAAACACATTTTGGAATCAACTCATTTTATCCAGTAATTAAAAAGTGTTTAGGTCATGTATCTTGGAGATTGAAAGTCCGTGATTTCGTGGAGCTCATCTTTTGAAGCCTTTGCTTTGGTATGGATTTCTCAAAGCATTTTGAAATAGCACTTATCTGAATCCTAAAATCTACCATTTTAAATAGAATCTATTCTAGGGCTGTTTCCCCAGTCTCTGCCAGTTCTGGGTCCCATCAGTTCTTCCAATGAATTTCAAGCATAACAGCTTTAACACCTTCCTGTTTCCAATCACAACTCAAAACCAAACCATAAAACAGCTGCTAATCTGACCTCTCTAGTACATTACAAGGAAGGGCAGGTGCCAGTTCTGTGTCATTTTAGCCAAACCAAATGAGTTGTCTGAAAACATAGCAGCTGCAAAGACACAAAACTGGTTGGGTTTTTTTGGTAAGTAAAATTTGAGAAGAACACATGTCAAAGCTACTTTTTTTTCCTGCTGCCTTCCTTGAAGAAGCTTCTCTCTGTTTATGTTAGTAGTTACTCAGCATCAGTTTCTGTCTCATGTGATGCTCTGCAGATAACCCAGGTCCTGGCACACACTCTTGCCTCCACACCCTTGCCCTGGCTTTTCTCCATGCATGGCTCAGAGACAGTCAGAAAAGACAGCTTCTCCACTTTAGAGAACAGAAAATGCTTCACAAAACAGCGTTTCACTTTCACAGGCCAGCTCTGGTGGTGACATCTCATCTTGTGGCTAAAGCAGGCATATGAGAAAACCATAATAAAGTAAAGTATTATTCTTGCAGTGAAAGCAATGAAATACATGACAAGCTGGTTAAGAAGTTATGTTAGAATTTACATTTGTAGCATGTCTCAATTCTCAGGTATAAACAGGTTAACAGTGTTCTCTCTCACTGTAAAGTGTGTGATATGAGACCTACTGTTACAGATGAACAAATTTTCCTGAGTAGAGCTACCAGGCATCCAGCAGCATGCCATACTCTTTCTCATCTCACACTGCCTGCCTCACGCCATCAGAAGCTGGCACACAAGGCATCCTTGAACCCAAGTTCCTGCTGGCATCGTGTTCATGCTTAGCAGACACTGCCATCTGCATTAAGAAGTATGTCAGAGGAGTCTGGCAGGCAATCTGATTGGAGAAGCTTTATGTTAGAGCATTTGCTCAGGAACTAGGAGACCCAGGTTTAGTATCCCATGGTGAAGAACCAGACCTCCAAGCATGCTCTCTTTTGACTTCTTCAGATTTTAGGGGACTTAGAAAAGTTTGTCTCTTCCTCATAATTCCTCAACTGAGCTCCCAAACTGATGAGTTATTTTGGTTTCAATTGGGACAGAGCTGAATTTCTTCATAGCATCTGGTATTATGCTGTATTTTGACTTCAGGAGAAAAGCAATGTTGGTAACACACTAATGGCTTAGCTGGTGCTGAGCAGTGCCACACACAGCCAAGAATGTTTCAGTTTCTCAGCTTCTCATACTGTCCTGTCAGTGAAGGGGGTTGGGGGCATGAGGACCTGGGAGGGAACAGAACCAGGACTGTTGGCCAACAGGATATTTCATACCATATGACATCATGTGAAAAAGCTTGAAAACTGAGGGAAATTGACTGGGGGCTAGGAGCAGCCACTGCTTGGAAGTGGGCTGGGCATCAGTCAGCGGGTGGTCACCAATTGTGTCATGCACTTCTTTTGTAAATATACATATATTCATTTAAAATTATCATTAATGTTATTTCTGTCTTTCTTTTCTGCCTTAGTAAACAGCTTTTATCTCATCCCACAAGTTCTACTTCTTTCTCTCCAATTCTATCTCCCATCTCACTGCAAGCAAAAGGCTGTGTGGTGCTGAGCTGCTGCCAGGTCAAACCACAACATGAGTTGAAAAGCAGAACAAAACCCTCTAGCATATGCATACTTTTTTTGTAACCACTGAAGATAAAGGCAAGATAGCATAAGCTGCTTTTGTCTTTTCATCCAGAATCCTTCATTCACTTTTGTCTCAGCTTTGGTCTCCTCACCTTTGTTTCCCTCCTTCTCACTCCATTTTATTTTTATTTGTTTCACTTACCTAGGTATAATTTCCGAGGCTTCCGCTGGCTCCAGGCTATGATCTTTGCCATAGAAGAAATAAATAATAGCCCAAATCTCCTTCCCAATATGACCTTGGGATACAGGATATTTGACACTTGCAATACAGTCTCTAAAGCCCTTGAGGCCACTCTGAGTTTTGTGGCCCAGAACAAGATAGACTCCTTGAACCTGGATGAATTCTGCAACTGCTCAGAACATATCCCTTCCACCATTGCAGTCGTGGGGGCAACCGGCTCTGGGGTTTCCACCGCTGTGGCCAATCTGCTGGGACTCTTTTATATACCTCAGGTATGCCTTCACTTGTCTTGCTTGGGTTACAGAAGTACCCCCTGCTTCTCTGCTCTGGGATATTGGCGTTTGGAAAGGATTACGTTATGGAACTATGAGGGAGAGCTGCACTGCTTCTTCTGTGCTCTGACTCTGTTTCAAACAAAAGAAGGTTTGGAAATGCAGAGACCCTAACTATATACAATAACTGAACACACTTGGAGGGCTAAATGGTAAGACAACTGTGAGAATCACTGACTTTCTGAAGGGGGCAATGCTTTATGTGATAGAAAACAGTCTATTTCCCTCCAAACTTGCTGTGTCAATTTCAAATGAATTCTTTTATTAGTAAAAGATGCAAGTCTTCAGTCTCACACTTGTCAGATAAGCGTTTGGGACAGTACAGGTACATGCAGTGGCTATACTGGGTTCTCCATTTTGCTCTCTGCCACAAACCAGAAGGGCTCAAGGGGAGTTTAACCTCCATGGCTTGTTTAATTTTTGCCACTTCACACAGATCCTCAAAGAGAGAGAGGATATAAAATGTGTGTTTTTTCTTATGGCAGAAATATGACTTCCTAGAAATCTGTAATCCCCTAACACAGAGATTACCAATTGGCCAGTGACAGCATCCAGCCAAGAGCAACCTAGCCTAGGAGGAAGGTAGAGGTTTAGATTCAGAGAAAGTAGAGGCTAAGAGGCTCAGTCTGCAAACACTGCCAGTTTTAGTCATTGGCAGCTGCTAGCTACAACAGCTTAGTTGTGACATTACTGCACTGTGGTGCCTCTTCAGTCAAGCCCACCTCCCATAGAACAGACTTAATTCCTTGCCAGCCATTCCTACATCCTTGAGTATTTCTGATTATTCAAGTACGTGACCTGTAAGGCAGTTGCCTCTGCTGATAAGGTGCTTTGAAGGGTTCTTCAGGGCTGACCCGCTTTTCTTTTAACCTAGGACCTCCAAAATGAGGTTTGTGAGAGTTTGTGGATATGTCCCACCTTGTTCCTGGGCTATCTGTGTGGTAGTGTAGTTATGCCAGCTCCTGTGCCAAAGCATTCTTCTCATTCTCTTGACTTTACTGGGACTGGGAAGAGCATCTGTAGCCCTATGCTTTTATTTAGCAAAGGTCTTACTCTGCCCAGACCCTAAGCAGAATATGAGGCAATTGTATTATAGCCTAATGTTGCATCTGCTGCTTTTAGATTTTTGCACCGAGCACATTTTATGTGGAGTACTCACTTTCATCAGTTTAGGTATTGCCTTGTGTAGCCTAACACTTCTAGATCCCCTTCTGAAATAAGCATAGGTGCTAGAAATTACAGGAGGCCCGATGACAAGACTGTGTCACACTGTGCTCTGAAGTCTGTCCTGAGAGGATAGCTCTTTATTTCAGACAAGGCTCCAATTCCCACCTCTAGCACAAATGAAGAAGGACGGATTCTTGCTTGCCTGGTGAACAGTAGCATGTCTTGTCTGTTCAATGTTATTGGTTTCATTCCCTTGCAGAAATCTTAAGAAATGGAGATTGGGTCTCTGAGCAGGACAAAAATGGTTTAAGCTGTGACCAACAACTGCTGTCTAGAAATCGCTCAGAGAAGCACTGTAAGGTGGTGTGTAATACACCCTGTGGTGATAATTTAAAGCATACTGTTAATTTACACATCCCATTACCATATGAGCAAGGGCTGTTGAGAAAAGTTGGTGGGCTGGACAGAGCATAGAAGTTGTTTGCAGTTTTCAGAACTTTCCTCTGAATGGGGAATGATGTTTGTGCTACAGGGAAGTAGCCTTATCCAGTGGTTACAGAAATATAAAGAGGTCAGGAGGTTCAGTTCTCTGCATGGAATGAAATTTCGACCAGGTGGCTGAAGTTTGACAGCTGAAAGCAGGCTTTTAAGCTGGGAGCTGTTGGTCAGAATTAGAATATGTGTTATCACTGCCATTTTTAGCAAGGCCATTAGCAAACCCTTGCTTTATAGACCCTGCATTTCAGTATAAGTTGGAAGTATATTTTGCAATTAATGTAAGGCTTATCATTTTGCTGACATGGAAACTGAAACGTTTTCTGTTCTGCTTCTTTGTATCTTTGGTGTAACCTGTAAAATTGCTAGTAGTTAGGAATAAGGGAACTTGTAAAAAATAGGCTTTTCCATATTTAGTGTGAATACCAGGACAAGCTTAAACTGGAAGCATCCAAACAAATGGGTGCTGGAAAGGTTGAGGAAGATACTGTAACTTCATCTGAGGTCACCTCTTTTGGTGCATCCAGGTCTGGCTCTTGTACACTAGAATACACAGAGAGCAAATTCAGCTGTTGGATCTCTTGCAGCATCTGCAGGAGTACGTTTCTTGCTCATATCTCCTGGTTGAATGCTGTCAGAGAGTAATTAAGGGCAGGAACATGACCAGGGGAGTGTGTCTCTGTAAAAGGATGATTTGTTCCTGTGGCCCTTGAAACTGCACTGGCAAATCTCATTCTTTTCTTTCTTGCAGAAATACTAAATACCAGAGTTTAAGGAAGAGATAAGGTTTTATATAAATTTCCACTTTGTACAAAATGAACTGTTTATAGAAGATTTTTCAAAGTGAAAGGCAGTCCTAAAGAGTTCAGATACCAATGTCAAAATGGAGAGATAAGTGAGATTTAAAAATTCTTCAGATCTTTAAATTATTCTCTTTGAGGTTTTATTGTTTCCCTACTTGTAGAAAATCCAGGTTGTATCTTAAGAGCAAATGGCCCTTCTTCTGATTAGGAAAAAGAAAACATTTCTTGATAGCTTTAGAAAAGAAAATGAAATCCCATTTTATGTTAAAATACAGTGGCTCTTGGAGTGTGAAATTCTACTGGCTTCTTTCCAGATTCTGGTCATCAGTCAGGAATCATGCTACTGACAGCATTACCCTAGCCACAGTCAAGGCCTGTGATGCACGTCATGTTTCTCATGTGCTTCATCTGGCAGGGTTTTATGTAACAGGCTCAGGTTCCTGATGGAGCCTGTTTAAGGATGGAAAAAGAAGTGCCGCCCATAGCTCACCTGTTTGCCATTCTCCCAGGCTAGTCTCAGTGTCTCTATCCCTGGTCCTTGGTCTAGTGAGTGCAGGCACTTGCTCCAGCCCCTCAAGTCTGAGCAGCTGATCCAGTATGTGTGTCTTCAGGACATCCATGTGTACAATCACAGGCTAAGAGGACGTGACTGACAGTGCAGTGCCAGCTTTCCCTTCTTCTCATCCAAGGTTACATAGATTGACAGTGATGCCAGGTAAATGTACACATTTTCTGCCCAGGCAGTTCACTTCATGGTCTGTTTTCTTGATCTCTGTACTTTCACAGGTCAGCTATGCCTCATCCAGCCGTCTCTTGAGCAACAAAAACCAGTTCAAGTCCTTCCTCCGCACAATCCCCAATGACGAACATCAGGCCACTGCGATGGCAGACATCATTGAGTACTTCCGCTGGAACTGGGTGGGAACGATTGCAGCTGATGATGACTATGGCCGGCCAGGGATTGAAAAGTTTCGGGAGGAAGCGGAGGAGAGAGACATCTGCATTGATTTCAGTGAGCTCATCTCCCAGTACTCGGATGAAGAAGAGATTCAGCAGGTGGTGGAGGTTATCCAGAACTCCACAGCACGAGTGATTGTGGTTTTCTCCAGTGGGCCAGACCTGGAACCCCTCATCAAAGAGATTGTCAGGCGAAACATCACTGGCAAGATCTGGCTGGCAAGTGAAGCATGGGCCAGTTCATCCCTGATAGCCATGCCAGAGTTCTTCCGTGTCATCGGCAGCACCATCGGGTTTGCACTGAAGGCAGGCCAGATCCCAGGCTTTCGCGAGTTCCTGCAGAAGGTGCATCCCAAGAAGTCTGCCAACAATGGTTTTGTCAAGGAGTTTTGGGAAGAGACATTTAACTGCTATCTCCCCAGTGAGTCCAAAAATTCTCCAGCTTCAGCTTCCTTCCACAAGGCCCATGAAGAGGGCTTGGGCGCTGGAAATGGTACAGCTGCCTTCCGACCTCCATGCACAGGTGATGAGAACATCACCAGTGTGGAGACACCGTACATGGACTTCACTCATTTGCGGATATCCTATAATGTATATTTGGCAGTGTATTCTATTGCTCACGCTTTGCAGGATATATATACTTGTACTCCTGGGAAAGGACTCTTCACTAACGGATCCTGTGCAGACATTAAGAAGGTTGAGGCATGGCAGGTAAGTCCTTTGTCAGTATTAAAGTATGTCTAAGCAATACGTTCATAGGAAAAAGGAAAAAAAAAAAAAAAAAAAGGAAAAAAAAAGAAAGCTGTCCTGTAGCACCTCCAGACTAACTGGGGAGGAATTACATTCACTGTCCTGGGTCTCAGACACACAGACTCCTGAGATTTTGCATTATAGCTGGTGGAAAGTTAGGTGCTTGCTTCCACCCTGCACTAAATGTAATTTGTGTTAGGTTTGCCTGCATTGGAAGGGGTTTAAATTAAGCTAAATTTTCTTATATTTGCTACAGGCCAAAAGTGCGCACACACACAATTACAATGGCCAGGCTGACGCAAGGTAACTTGATCATATACTGAGCCCTTACATAAACAAGTGGGCCTGCAGAGAACACATAAACAAGGAAAACAGTTTGTAGAGTTCGTTTTCTTTGGCAAGTTCTACAGGTTTTGCAATCCCACAGCAATTTTCCATACAGGCCATATTTGTTTTCCACAAGTTTTCAGCTTGTATAGGATCAAACTAAAGCAGGCTGTATAATTAAGGAAAATAATGAGTGGTTATTGGGCAAATAACCGAGCTGCTCTGATTTGGCAGCTGTACTTGTGAACTAACAATATGATACTAACAATGCATTCAGTAATTCAGTCGATACGTTCTGCTCTGTGGCGCATATGATACTCTGACATTCTGTCTTCTGATCCTTTATGAATAATCTACACTGTATGATGTGTTTGACTGTGCTATCCAATGTTAAATTCAGTATGCGTTTTTAATATCCATTGCATTCTCAAATCACATAATTAGGTTTAAGGTAGCAAGGGTAATGGGATGGACTAGATGATTTCATAGGTCCTTTCCAACCTTGTGATTCTATGATTCTGTGACTCTGTGAAGGCTAATAAATGAAGACCTGCCAAATATGCAGCAAATTTATTTGCCCTGTTCCAGTCATCACATAAAACTTGGATCCAGACAAATCTGAAATCACAAGAACACTGGTGAATACAAAGAGTACCACATCCCTGTTTGCATGTGTAATTCCCTCTGTTTGGGATAGTTAAGCAAAATAAAAGCTACCCATGCCACAGACTTTGTCTCAGAATTTGCGTATGTATAAACTGCAGTTTCCATCTAGTGTCAGTCAATATATAAACATCAGTCAAAGCAAAGTAAAAGTTTTGTCTTGAAATCTGCACTCTATATCTCTAGGTATCCAGTTCAGATTTGCCAAAGCCACACTACTTGGAGTTGATGAGTGCAGGATTTGATCGTGGTGTAGGGTAATTCTGCAATTGCTGGCTCAGATGTTTCTGTCTTTTAATGCAGTTCTGCTTTTCAGCAGCATACCAGTAGAACTGAGCAAGTCATAGACAAATTGGACTTTCATTTGTATCAGAAAAATGTTCCGGAATGAATATTCATTCTCCCATGCCTTGTCACTCTAGAAAGTAAAAATAGCGGGATGTGCACACCATCCCAAAGTAACATGTTTGTTGAGGATTACAAAATGGGGAAGAAAATTTTAGTTTACTTCTGTTGTTTTTCTTTTTTTCTTTTTCTTTCTTTTTTTTTTCTTTTTTTGGGTGGAGAGGGGGTTGGTTGGCTGGTTCTTTGTTATTCTTTTCTTTTTCTTGTCTGGTGCTGACGGATGGCTATATCAAAATCTAAACAGCGTGATCCAGGCTTCCTGCCTCGAAGGAGAGATCAGCACCAAGAGAACAGGACTGGGTAGGAACAGCAGGTCCTATAAAAGGAGCAGGGTATTTGAAATATCCACTATTATGTGGCGTTGACTATCAAGCATGTTTGATATTTGTGCATTTTTTCATTTCATTTCCACATCAAACACAAGAATAGCAGGTAAATGCCAAGTCTGTGTGCGCACCTACTTCATATCAGGTATTGCGGCTCATTACCCTTGTAAGCTTTCTTCAGTCATGGGAGGGTAATGAGTTCACCTCCTGGACGTGCATCCTCCAGCATCTGCAGGGAGCAGTTCTTAACAACTGTTGTGTGAGACTGAAGAAAATCTTGCTGCAGAAATTAACCTAATTCACAGCAGTTCTGCAGGTGTTCAGTGCCTGCTGATCCCTTTCCTCACAATCAGTTCAAGAGTCTCTGAACAGAAAGCAATCTGAGGGAGCAAGGAAAGTGTTGGGAAGCTTCTATACCAGAGTAGAGGCAGCAGCGTATGAAATCCATGACCAGGTGTGCGTGGCAGATAAGGTGATCCCTGTGAACTCATGGCTCCATTAACCTCTGAACTCCTTCCCATGGTTGTATTTGCTAGTGAATCAGTGGCTGGCAAGGATGAATAGTGTTCCACAATTTAATTGTGTAGCATTCAAATTTGTTTATTTTCAGTGGTGCTATCCCATTAACTCATAGGATTTATTATTTATTCTGATAATTGCTAACATTTTGTACTTGGAATACAAACCTTTTGGAGGAACTGTTTTATATACTTGATGGAGGGTGTTTGTGTGGGTTCTTATATAGAAATAATGTTCATTACCTCAGTGATCGGTTCCCTTGAACTGGATAACATGAAACCTAGCAGAGTTTCTGTCAGCCAGCTAGACTGGGTGCAGTTCTATCATAGATTCACCATCTACAGTTTCAGAAAGCTCTATATATGTTTCACCATGGGATTGTGGGATTTTATGTCTTCCAAGCTGAAATGTCATGTGTGTGAGTGTTCTTGGTGTCTGTATACAAGACAGAATAGCCTGTGTGCACTTAGCAAGATGTTTACCTCAGTCTCATCTACAGTGTATGTAGCAACAAAAGAACAGTAATGCCAGCTGGGCTCAGAGTCCTTTAGTGAAAATGGGAAAACTGGCACTTCTATACACTGTATAAAACGGTAGACTTTACTACTATGTCTAAGATACTGTTATTCTGAGCAATGCATATGCCTGCATCTGTAACATTTTGAGAACCCACACTAGTGCAAGACAGAATGTGCACGCTGAACTGTGCAAGGTATCAGTAAAGAACAGATTGTATTCTCTATGTGTTCTGTTCACTGTTGAATGATACTCAACAAGATGAACTTAATTCCTTATTTTTACAGCATTTTGTTTCGTAACAAACAGGTGCAAAGCAATCCAGAACAAAATGCCTAAGCAATTTCTGTCACTTTTAGAAAAGGCAAAATTTTGCACAAAATACTAAGTATTAAAGTGCGTTATTACACTTAGAATAACAGAAATAAACCTCATATAAGGACTGTTCTATCTCTGACTACTAGGTCTGGATTCTCATTCTTTCCGGTGAGCTGTGAATTTTTTTAGGAGATTCTGTTGGTTCAGAGATTTGTCTTCCTCCAAAATCAGACTCTTCCATAAGCTACAGAAGAGCAGTGGAACAGTATGGCGAGGGCTGGGGACATGGGCTCAAGCCTCCTGTATCAAAGCCTTTTCTTCCCTTCCTCTTTGTTCCATCTCTGTAACAGCTCAAGCAGTCTACTATTACAGTGCTACTTCTCTTAACATCTTTAATAGAGAAGCACACATCTGTGAACAAATAGCTGATGGGCCTCCTTCCTGTTTCACAGTAATACTGTTTACTGTGTTCCATTTTGGGCCCATCACTACAGGAAAGACATTGAGGCCCTGGAGCGTGTCCAGAGAGGAGGGGCCTGGAGCACAAGTCCTATGAGGAGTGGCTGAGGGAGCTGGGATTGTTTAGTCTGGAGAAGAGGAGGCTCAGGGGAGACCTCATCGCACTCTACAACTTCCTGAAGGGAGGTTGTGGTGAAGAGCGGTTTGGCCTCTTCTCCCAGGCAACAAATAGGACCTGGGGAAATGGCCACAAGTTGTATCAGAGAAGGTTTAGGTTAGACTTAAGGAAGAACTTTTTCTCCAGAGAGTGGTCAGGCACTGGAATGGCTTGCCAGGGGAGGTGGTGGAGTCGCTGTCCCTGGCAGTGTTCAAGAGGCGTCTTGATGAGGAGCTGTAAGACATGGTTTAGTGCTTGTAGTAGCAGTGGTAATGTGAAGGCGGTTGGACTAGATGATCTTATAGGTCGATTCCAACCTTGTGATTCTATGATTCTATAATAACACAGCAATTCAGTGGAAAAGACAGGTTCTTGAGAAGGCAAACTGTGTGCTGTCACAGGGTCACGGAGTCCTCAGATGGACCCTCAGGGGGATTTCAAGTTGTGGTTACACTAGAGGCTGTGAACTTTGGCAAGTTCATGGGTGAAAAATGAGATGGCTCTTCTAGTCACCGAGGCAAAGCATCCTGCACGTGCTGAAAAATGTGCTGTCCACATGATTCAGGATGCGCTTATGTAAATTATTCTACACCTAGAAATCCAATTGTCCTCAGACTTGGTGAAAAATTGCCATATGCTTTTCCACATAAGAAAAAAAAAGATCCAATACAAATTGGCTTAACTTAGCCACAGCTAAAGTCTTTTATTACAGGGATATGCACCTCCCATTCAGCAGTTCCTTCCTCCGTTCTGTTGATACCTGTTTTGAAGATATAAAAATGGATTGGTGCCTTCTCCAACTTTGCATTTAGGTATATCTGTCTGGCTGTCAATTGATTCTGCAAGGCTTTAAAGAAGTGAGTGTTTCCTGAGATAACATAAATCTGCACAGACTTTCGAGCCTAACGGCTTATCTAATCAATTTTGTGTCTGTTGAACTATATAGGGCTGTCTGCATGATTAAAATAATGTATTAAAAATGACTGCTTAGTGGAATAGAGAGTGAAACAATATCAGAACTGAAGTTGGTGTGAAATCTGGTCATTTGGGAAGACTTTCTATGAAAACAGAGACAGCTGCTGAATATCAGACAATTGGAAAAGCTTATATAATGTGTATTGAAAATGAACTGAGGATATATTTGTTATGAACAGAGTGTCAGTCACTCTGTGACTGTTATGAACAGTAATGACTTTGTTGTAGGAGACCAAATTAATAGGGAGATGGTTTGAGCCACACAGAGAAATGTACGGTTTAGTACAGCAAACAGCTGTTTTCCCACAAGGGCAAAAATAGATGATTTCCTATTCATCAGTTTGCAGAAAACACCTTACCACCAGCTGAGAAAATCATTTGTGGTCTCTTCAACAAGGCAGACAATAATTGGAGTATTATTTAGATTCTGAGATGCTGAAATGAGAGCCTTAACAAACTTTAATAAAGAGTGAGTCAGGACTATAACATCATCAGTAGAAAATGCATATGGAAACTATCAACCCTGGCAGAGCTACTGGTAGAACAGCAAAAGAGCTGCAAGCAACAGATAAACAACTTCTTGTTTTCATGTAAAGGCTCAGATTCTTCAGAATGTTAAAAAAAAAAATCCCCACCCAAGAAAAAACATAACTCATTTTTCATAAATGTCTCCCATAGTATAGACACGTCTTCTGGATTAAAACAAAAACTGCGTTTACAAAGTACCAATTTCTAATACATATAAAGCTCACTTGCACCTTTGCCACAAAAAGTGGCCAGATTTTCAGTCTGTACTGGATTTGGGAATTTTAGAGAAGGCTCCCTATGGTACTCATACAATACCTCTTTCTGTAGCAACTTCAGGTAATAATTACCCCTCTAATTACAAAGACATTCGCGACTTACTAAGACATAGCACATAAGAAAGCAAAGTTTTTTATTGCACTGACCTTGCATGATGCTACTCACAAATAGAGCTGATGAGGGGCAAGGGGCACCTTGAGAGTCTCCTTAAAAGCACATGGAAAGTGAGGCATTCTGAAAAAATCAAGAAGTGGATTTTTCAAAAATTGAATTCTGTGTTATTGATTATTCCTCTGACGTGAATGGTTTCCATTCATCCCAAGGCAAGGTTGAAGTTAACTTCAAAGGCATAACAATTGTACCATAGGTTGTTATTTCTTTTCTTACTATGTGGTCAGCCATCTTCAGATGCTGTACTAATCAGCATGACAGTTTCATCCCCAAAGTGAACTTCCATGCATTATGAACAAATGATGTCACTCTACACAGTGACCGAGGTTTGGAAGAAGGACAGCATGGCATTAATGGCATATAATGGACGCTTTTACCTTGTAGAATTCAAAAGAATGATCCCCCTGCTGGAGCAGAAGCAATAAATTGCTCAGAATAGACCTTTACTAGTGTCTTTAGGTTGCCTAATCTTTGATCACATGCACAAGATGAATTACGTAAAGGTTATTGAGAAACTGTAGAAATCAAATCCTTGGTAAGTTATTTCCATGTTGTCCAAGTTTTGTACTGATATGGAACAGGATGTCAAGGGAGGTGGTGGAGTCACTGTTTCTGAAGGTATTCAAGAACTGTGTAGATGTGGCGCTGAGGGACATGGTTTAATGGATGTGATGTTGATGGGTTAATAGTTGGAGTAGATGATCTTAGAAGTCTTTTCCAGCCTTAGTGGTTCTATGAAATGGCAAATTCAATCTTAAGCTAGTAGCCAAGTGGAATGTGCCCAAGCAGAGTAATAGTGAACCCACTGGGACTTCAACTGACTGCTGATGGGACTGTGCTTGTAAGAGATGTCCTGAAATGACTGCATGAGTTTGATCAACTCAACATGACTACTGGAGACTTTAAGACTCATATTTTATGGATAGCAGTTCTTGAATCAATTAGAAATAAGTACAGTATTAGAAATAAGCATGAGGAATGATTACTGATTCGTTGAAACAAATGATAGCAAGCATGTATTATCTATTCATAGTCAACCTACACACAGAGGTGGTCTACCCAAGCAATGAAGTAATTCATCCTATAGTTTCAAGTAATAAGGAATTTACAGTACAAAGTAGCTGTAGGTAAAGGCAGTAGCATACAAAGTACACTCCCAAATATAATCCAGTATTACTGATAATTAGCTCTCACTGTACTTTCATTGCTTCTTTTTCTGTCCAGAGACTGACTCTGTACACAAAAACGTAATAGGAACCATTTAGAGCCACCTTCTAAATTATCATGTAGTTTACAATCCTTTGCATCATAAACCATATACATTTATACTACATTCAGGAGATTAACCTTGATCCATCCAAGGTATGCTTTGTGTTAGATAGGAAGCCTAGGCTGTTTGCTGGTCACACTTTTGTTTAACATGATTTATATTCCCCAGTAGTCATGCTGAGTAGCAGAGCTTTTTCTTTATCATTATGGCCCCTGGTATATCACAGCTCCTATCATAGATCATGTCTTGTTTCTAGTTTGAATTTAACTGACCTTTAGATCCATTGGTCCTCACTTGGCCTTGTTCTGTTAGATGTAAAAGTCCACATGAATTTCTCATTGTTTTTGTCAAATTGTTCCTCAATCTCATCTTAATAATTTAAAGAGTTGATTTTAATCCTAAAATGTGTTTTCTGATTTATTTCTGTATCTGGCCTAGTTACTCATCCTTTTTGGCAGATATTCATTATTGCTCGAACAGTCCAACATTGAAAAAAAAGATCCCACATTTACAGACTCTTATTAGTTCCTCATTTACACATGTTCCTTGCCAAGAGAGGAAAGGTCGCAACAAGCTGCCAGTAATACTGTACTGGATGAGGCACCCTTTCTGTGCTTGTGGCTGGAATTTTGTATGCCTTGATACATAAATCTGAATTTCTCTGTATTAAACCCATGTGATGTGAAAGAGCAAGCAGTGCGGGGTGGGGGGTAGAGAGTGGGGGGAAGGAATGCTGCTTCTTTCTTGTAATTTACTGTTATGTTAATCCATGCATTTTCTGTAAATTCTCCCAGCAGCACTTTTGCTGTAGTTTCCAGAATGCTGATGGGCATATTGGATTGCACTGAGTTACTGAGTGAAGATTGAGGAGTTGTCCATGATCTGATGGTTTGTCTCTGTGGGTATTTGCTTTTAGAAAGCTGTTGGTAATTCTTCATCCATGAGAGTGTGCTTTACATTAAGTGTAAAGCCTAGGTTCTCCACTTCTAAAGGGATGTGTTTGCAACTACACGTGCTTAACAAGATCTGTATTTCTCAAAGCATTACTGACTGACAGAAATTGTGTGTCCATCTATGACTCTAATCATTGATCCTCAACCCAAAACACTTCTTCTGCCATTTTTTTCCCTCAGAATTGATGTCAGGTTAAGCAGTCTGGCTACAGAGAACATCCCTCTGCCTTGGATTCTGTTCCTTCCCTTGGTAGCTGTTGCAGTCCAAAAGAGGCTGACTGGAGCCCTGCAAGGGCTGACACAGGGAACCTTCAGACACACTGCCAGCCATGCACTACACTTGTACCTGTACCAGAAGGATGGGTTGTGATCACTGTAGGATAATACTGAGTAGCATATTGACTTGTTGATTTTGACATTCCAGTCCCATGGCATTTTATGTGTAAAGAGCTCTGTTGGCACTCTTTTTTCTGCTGGTATGTACTGTGAAGAACTTCCTGGTTCTGCTAGTCTTCTAGATCTGATTGAAATTGCTCAGGCTGTTTTCTAGTCCCTTCTTAAGGACCTTCTACCTCCATTAGTGACGCGTTGTTGCTTCAAAGTGAGTGCCACTGGGATAAGTACATACTTTTGTAAATCATTCAGCTTTCCTGCTCCTTCACCATTCTCTTTATTTGTCTTTTTCAGCCTTATGTCATAAGGGGTCTGGCATTCATGACACTGTCTTATTTTAATACATTCAAAAAATATCTTAGTACGTTCCCTGATGATCTTTTCCTCCCTGTTTTTCAGGGATTTGTTTTGCATTCTGTTTTCCATTAACATAATACTTGTGTTTTGCATCTTTCTTTGAATGATCTGTGTTGGATTAATGCCCGTTAGAGCACACCTTATTTGTATGATGATGACAGTGACATATCATTATTCCTTACTGAGTTTTTACCTTATTGTACACAACCAAAATCTCTAAACTCATACTGGGTTTATCATGCATGCAGATCACGTACTGTCATTCAGTCCTTCCCTATAGCTTTTAATTGGATTTCCTGTCCTTTTGGGTACAGAAATCTGTCATTTTGGCCTACACTTGTGTATCACTAGGTCAGGTGACCAGTAAGAAAACAACTTTGTTTTGTGTAGTATTACATTCCAGGTCTAGGAATTCTCCATATACATCATTTTCCACTTCACTACCAGGGTTTTTGCCCTAATTAGTAGAAACTGTGTGAATGCTCACAGTATTTTTAAAGAGGGGAGAGATGCTGTCATTTAAGGCATTTTTCTCTAGAAAAATACACTTTCACAGCCTTCCAGGTGCATTTTTAGATCTTACAGCCACTCCTCAGTTGGTGGATCAGTTGAAGTCTCCTTGGGATGGCACTGAACTGGGACCAAAGCTACACCAGATGCTTCAGTTGCTGAAGTTACTTGGCAGAAGGACTTTTGCATACTCTAAGGAGCTAACTATAATATCATGCTTTGTGCTATACAAATGTCTTGGGATTTCATCATACCGTTGGATTTTAATTTAAAATAGAAAGAGGGAAAAACATTGAAAAAAAAAAACAACCCTTCTTCATTTAGAAGTAACTAAAGGTTATTTTGAAACAGTGATAAAATATTGGTATATGTCACCTGCCATCTCCTCTAGATTTAGTCAAACTCATTAGTTGGAACATTTTCCAACTAAACATTTTTAAAAACTCAGAATGAAGTGTTTCTCCTTTTCTCCATTAAAATAAAAGTAATTAAAATTAAAAATGGAACTGTGACTTAAAGGTCACATTTCTAAGCTTGACTTAAAAAATACATTGCACTGAATTTCAACTGATTGGATTTCATATTCAGTTTTCCTAGGTAAATCTTTGATTTCATAAATTCTCTAATTGAGATGTAATGCAGAGGATGTTGCCACTCTATTTGTTTGCTCTTGTACGTAGATTGCTCCTATTTATTTCCAGGAAAACTGCAACAGATACAGAGAGCACAATAACAGTCTGATAGAGCACATACTCAGGTCCAAAATACTGTTTTTCTACGTAGTCATCACCATTAGCTATAGATTTTTACCAGCAATGGACAGAAGTATGCGTGCCATGCTCATAAAAATCTGCACCAGCAGAGGTGAACCAGCTGCTGATGCCACTGGTGAAACAGATCACCCACTGCCTCACTGTGCTCACATCCACTGTTTAGTTTCCATCAGCATTCAGTAAGTGTTGATGAATGTCAGTGGATGCCATTTTTTCCACACAGAGGAATTCAGTGACACACCTTTGCTTCATACATGCTTCCATGTCAGACGCCAGTTTGTCAGACTGCCTCTCTGCTGCCATCTGTCACATGGCAGCAAAATGTAATAGAATATTGGTGGGAACATTCAGCCTCTGCTGCCATACCACTAACATTGGTGTCTAATGTCATGGGCTAACATAATGAAATAGGAGGCATTACTTTCAGAGCAGTCTTCATCTTATGTGCATCCAATTAAGGCAAATGAAAGCTTTTCTGCTGTATTTTCCGTCTTCTATCAAGCCTGCTTAAATGATGTGCTGTTCAGTATCAGCTTTGCATTAGTTCAGGACCAGTATTCTAAGTACAGGTGTACACAGAAAGGAAAAGAAAGATTGCAAATGCAGAATGGAGATCAACAGGCTGTACAGCAGTTCTGCTCACTGCCAGCATTAGTCTTTGAGGACTTTTAGGAAACAAAATATCCCAGTCCCACTTTTACTATGTTTCATCTAACTGATAGTTGTATCAGTCTGGAAAAACAGACAGGCAGTGCCAAAGTACTGTAAGATCAGCTCTTTATTCCTTTGGAAATCTCTGTGACTCAGCACAAACATCTTTCTGGAGCAGTGAATCATAGAATCACACAGTAGTTTGGGTTGGAAGGGATCTTAAAGGTCATCTAGTTCTGAACCCTTGCTCCTGTTCCTGTCAGGGACACCTCTCATTAGTCCATGTTGCCCAAAGCCCCATCCAACCTGGCCTTTAATACTTCCAGGGAGAGGACGGCTGTAACTTCTCCGGACCGCTTCCTTTTGTGACAGCCAGATATCCTATACTTGTCTTGGTCCCTGAATAAACTCGGTTGGTTCTGAAGTGGTCTCTGCTTCTGTATGAATGTAAATCACCTCCTTCCTACAAACCACTGTGTTTGTCATAACCTTCCTCCCCTGACTTAAATAATCTTGCAGTTTTTCTCTTTTCATTAAATGGAAGTCAGACTGGCTGTCTAAAAGTTATCATCAGTTATCATCACTATTTCTGGACACCTTTGATCTTTTAATTTTATTCTTCTCTTCTGATCAAATTACTGGAACTAAATGCATTTTCCAAGGAAAACTACTTTTAATGTATATATTGGCACCATATTCTCCGTGTCATTTTCTTTCTCATTCCATCATAATATTTTGTTTGCCTTTTCAACTGCATAGTACATAGGGTGCCTAAAGTAATGAATGGGTTTGTGTCTAGAGTGGTTTCAGTTAATTTGAATTTCAATAACAATCATAAATAGCTTAAATTCTTACTTTGATATATGGCATGTTGCATTTGTCATATGAGTAGGTTGCTCTAAAAGTAACGCCTCCTATTTATTTACACGGAAACTGCAATACATACAAAAAACACTGTGACATTGGGAAAAAAAAAAAGAAGACAGAGAGAGAAAGCAGCAGAATTAAATGCTGAGATATACAATAAAAAGTAGAACGTGTTAATAAACATAGACCTATAGATAAATGGAAAGGAATGAAGAAAATAAAAACAACCTTACTGATACAGGGAACATTTCCTTTACAGAATTTTGAGTGGCTCTTTCAAGAGTGCTGTGCACATATTTCCTCCTGATACCTGACTAATGACAGGTGTCAAATTCTGTATACCATGACCACTAGGTTAGTGACAGCTGACACTTCAAGCACTTGTGGATATTGCAGTGACTAAAGATCTGAAACAAGAGAGAAAAACAGATCCTCAGAAATTCAAATTGAGCATGAGAACTCATCACTTTCAGTACAAATACAAATCATAGTTGGTACATGGGCACTAGTTAAAGACCTGCAACATTTCAGGCAGAGTAAATGACAACTCATAACGGATTTGGACACTGATCTTTTGTGATCATTTATTTAAGAATTAACAAAAGTTGAGCAGTGGGAGGAAGTAGGAGGCTGGGAGAGTTTGGAGAAGGGTCAATGGAGCAGTTTCTGTGCAAGAAGTAGTAAAGCTGGAGAGGATTCATGAGCCAGGGAAAGATCCAACAGAGACTTGTAAAATCCTAGGTGATGTGGAAAAGGTCACTGCAGCAGCAGTACTCATTCAGGGCTAGTGTAGGTCAGCAGAGTGCTGCAGTAATGTGTGAAACTGTAATACTGATTTGGAGTAAGGAGAAATATGGCATTTAGCTCAATATAAGAACTGAAATCTGGTCTGGTTACCAGTGTTAGAGGAGGTACTCCGGGGTAGCTGCTAGAGCCTGCAGAGAAATGCAGGTTTCCTGAGTCATCAGGTGCTTGGGTCCCATCCTGCTCATTAACATTTGGACATACTTCTAACATGAACACATAAAGCTGAAATGGTATTGCCGGCCACATCCTCTGTGGCTTTGATTATTCCAGACTCTTTCAGACTGGAATTAATAGAAACAGTGAGAAGAGACAAGGGTATCTCTGCAGCTCTGGGGATTTTACTTTAAGATAGGAGGGTCCCAAGGAGAAAAAGAGAAAAATGAGACAATTTAGTAAAACTGACAAGAATTAATGAGGTGATTCTGTTCTTCTGTTCCTTTTTTTTTTTTTTTTTTTTTTAGCAGTTGAAAGAAATTCTTTAAAACTGTTTTTTTTTGTTCTATTTTTATGGGGTGAGGAGGACTCTGCCCTGCCTAGACAAATTTTTTTCTTTTTTTTATTTTTTTTTTTTTTTTTTTTTTTTGCATTTTGCATTTTGCTATCTAAGATTGAATGCTTGTGTAGTCACAGATAAGAGAGGGAGAATGAGACTAATAACCCACTGAAAGCAGTAAAGCAGGAACAGCAACTGTACCACAGTGCTTTAGGGACAGATGACATCCAAGTGCCTTCAGAGTCACACCAGCTTTTCATACTTAATCTCTACAGAGAAGTTGTCTAACTGAGAGCATCCATTAAATAAGGAAAAAAAAACTGATAAGTGAAGAAGACAGCAACTAATTTCTGAAGATTGGAGAAGTGCCTATTGTGTGGATGAATTGTCTCACAATTGTTTGTTGATGTTGCTTTCATCTACTTGTCAGGCTATTGGGATCATCAATTTTTCAGTTGCAGTTGTTTCTAGGATTAACTGCTTTTGTCCACAGCATGTGACAGCTTAAGGCATGAAAATTACAGAAGTCAACATGTGGGGACAGGCAGAATGCGATTATCTGAAACTGCATGACAGTGGGACAGAAACCAGAAAAAAAGCTGTGAACTGCCCAGGCCTGCTGTGTAGTGAGTTATTTGGATTTGTTGGTTTTTACACAAGTGCATTAGGCTTGGGATTTTCAAATCAAAAGACGAGTTTGAATTGTTTCCCAAGTATTTCTGCTTCTGAGTGATTAATCACTCAGAGATGAACAGCCAACGGATTACATTTATGTAGAGAATGATTTTGCAAGAGAAGGACAAGAAGGATACCTGGGTCACCAAAACAGTTCAGTCACTTTTGCCACATTTCTGCCCCTCGAGGGAGAAATGAAGGCTTGGAAGGGACAAAAGAGGAATGCCAGAAGGCTGAGAGGTATAGCAGCTGGTGAGCAGTGCTGCAGTGGGTGCAATCCATCCTATGGGCTACGGCACCTTGTGCCATCTACAAGGTTTGCACAAGGTTTGTGTGTATATGTGAAGTCTACGAGAGAAATCCTGCCGCTGTTGTAATAAAGTGGGTTTCTCAAAAAATTAGGAGCTGCAGTAAAGTGATTATTTCCAGTTTTGTTCCCATATCTGATTTGTTCATGTTGTGAAAAACAGGCATTTACAATATCTCTTTATCCCTCTCTAGGTTCTGAAGCACCTGCGCCACTTAAATTTCACCAGTAACATGGGGGAGCAAGTGGACTTTGATGAGTTTGGAGACCTGGTAGGGAATTACTCAATAATCAACTGGCATCTCTCTCCAGAGGATGGCTCAGTCGTCTTTGAGGAGGTTGGGCACTACAATGTGTATGCCAAGAAAGGAGAGAGGCTCTTTATCAATGAAAACAAAATCCTGTGGAGTGGATTCTCAAAGGAGGTAAGTGCTTAAATCCTCGAAGCATTGTTCAACAAGTTGCATCAATCTTCAATTTGAACAAACTTTGCACAGTCCTCATTGCACTGCAATTCATTGAAAGACCTATTCATCTTATTGTATACGTATTATCTGCCCTAGTCAATCACACCCTCAATATACACTTCTGGATTGGCTGGTAGATCAGATAACTCTGCAGCAGCCAAATTTGCCTAGCACATTTACACCATCAGCTGAGCCTTACCTTTGCGGTACCTTTTCGAACAGAGTACCTTTTTTGTTTGTTTGTTTTTTTCCCCACACTTGAACTGAGTAATTATGTTTTCTTTTCTGCATTCCTCCAGCAGTGCAATATCCCTGTTCTCTGTCCTGAACTATTAAAATGCAGCTACGTTGCTGAGTTTCATGCCAGAAAATGTAAATTATGTGACAGCAGGGGGGACTGTAATCTCTGTGTCTGTTGTAGTTTGCTTTGTTTTGTTTTGTTTTATTTTTCAGTTTATAGAATTTAAATTTCTTCCAGATAACAGCTTTGCTCAAAGACAGAATAGCCAGTACTCTACTAATTTGAGCCTTCTGAGCTTCAGTCTTCCTCAAAAAAGATTAAATATAATTAATTTTAACTTTAATTTTTTAATACAGGAACTGTAGGATTGGCCAGAGTTGGAGGGGAAAAAAAAGAGTTAAAGAGTAGGTAAAATAGATGGATTTGTTCTGGCAGAACTTGATGAAATTTCCCACAAAATACTTAAAAAGGCAGCCAAAGCAGTCTCAATAGTACTAGCAATTTGTCTTTGAGAAATATGGAGGACGGGTGATGTCTCAAAGGATTAGAGGAGGGTAAATCGTGATATCTGCCTTTGAAAGCAGATACTGGAGAGCTAAGGGAATTACACACAATTAAGCTGAGCTTCAGTAATCCAAAAGACTCGATAAAAAAAATATTAAACAGTTTATAAATAGTTAGAGGATAATGAAATGATAAGAAAAAGCCAACCTGGATTTTTTGTCAAGATGAAATCATGTAAAACCAATTTAATTTTCCTCTCTGGCAATACAATCAGCTTAGTAGATAACAGAGAAACGGCACACAACTTCAGCTGGGTTTTTGATTCAGTCCTGTTCAAACTCATCACTGATAGCCTAGGAAAAGATAGGACAGGAGATGTCCTCCTGATGGATGTACAACTTATGGAAAGTTGTCCCAGGCAGTAGGTGTTAGCAATTTGCTGCAGAGTGCTTTAAGTGGGGAACTGCCAGGATTTTCCCTGGATATGCATCTGCCCAATTAATTATGCACTCCTGATTAACAGCTTAGAACTAGTGTTCACAAAATGCTGCGGCTATGCACTTAGCAACATACAGATCAGGATACTCTGCTGGCAGTGGAAAATATGTGTTTAGCTCACATTCTCATGCCCATGCAACCACTCACTGCTAGGGTATGTCTGTTCCCACACGGGCTCACTTACACACAGCATGAGTGTGCAGCCAACAGGTAACACAGATGGTCACTGCAGCAGCAAAAGCCTGGAAGCCTGGGTAACCATTCTGGTGAAAGTGAGGTGGGGGCTTTACAAGCCCTCTCCATGGGCTTTGCCATGGAGAACGTAAGGTGTGCTTCTTGTAGAGATGTTCTTTTCTGGATCTGTGTGTACCTGCTGATCTGCATCTTCAAACACTTGGTGTTCTAAGACTAAGGTCTTTCTCTCTTGTATATGAAAACTCATCTTGTACAGTTAATTTACCTTGTTTTTCTTTCTAGGGCAGAGAGGGCCTTTGAGACAGTGAGAGGAAATGGCTTCAAGGAACAGTTCTAAGTCCCATAAATCATTAGCACTCAACAGACAATCTATGGGAAAGGGGATCAGCAGTCAGAGTCCATAATCTCCACAGTTGATTTAACTTCCTGCCATAGACATGAATTGTCTTTTCTTTCAGTCACCTAAGGACTGTTTTCTGGTGCGTGTCTCAAGAGTCGCATATCATTTTGCAGTGCCCACAGCATGCTAGAGAGCTCTGCTGATCTTCCCTACCATTCCTTGATGCAATCCTTCAAATGTGTTATTACTGCAGGGGGTTGAGGAAAGTCTGTTGTGCAACATCTTCAGGGGACAGAAGAGGGGAGTGTCTGAGGTTCTCCACTTAGCATGTTAAACAAGCAGTTACACCCTTGGGATAAGCTCAAGGCCTACTGTAGGAAGACTGTACTTGAAGTACTTTACTGTTAACCCTCCTCGGGCTCTTTTCTTGCAGGTGCCCTTCTCTAACTGCAGTATGGACTGCCTGCCAGGCACCAGGAAGGGCATTATCGAGGGAGAACCCACATGCTGCTTCGAGTGTGTGGACTGCCCTGATGGGGAATACAGCGATGAAACAGGTAATGCATACAGCATTGCTTTGGAGTTTGCATGGATCAGAAGAGTCCTCTGGGCATTGCCCACAATTGTACTGAAGTCACTTTCCCGCAGTGCTGAGCTGGAGGTTCAGGGGGAGAAAGCATAGAGGGAAATTTGGAAAGTTTCTCAGGCAGCCAGAAGCAAACTCCGCTGCACTGTGTAAGTTTTTCTTTCTCCAGAAATCTGGAGAAAGGAGACACTCCCTAACCTAATCCTAGCTATTGTAGTTGTCTGTGCGCTTCCACCTTTTCCTCATATCTAACCACTTTTCATTCCACACTTTACAAATAAATAAAGTCCATTCTATTCCTGACTTGCTTCCTGACAGAAACAAAAAGGAATATTACCCTTTATGGGTTCACTAAGCACATGTTCTGTTGAGCACTGGCACTACAAAAGACCAGAGTCCCTGAGTCCTATTGAACATGTATGGACATCTTTTTTGTTGGTTTCAGTGAGAGTTTAGGACTGCTCAGGGTCTGCAGTGAAAACTCCAGTTTTAGAGCTGGTTGAAACACCATTATCAGCTCCTCAGCATTGGGCGTCCCAGGCTAATGAGGGCAAATAGAATCTTCCAGAGCAGCAGTCCAATCAACAATGCTGAGTGCTCAGGTTCTCCTCACCCTCTTCAGCAGCACTGGCCCCAGCACACACTGCAGACTCTGCGTGAGATAAAAACCAGTAAGGTGCATGCAAGACTGAAAAAATATTCTCCTTTAAATCTAATTTGCATCCTATGTAATGGGAATGGTAATACTTTTACCCAAACACATAGTAAACATATTGTACTTATAGTAATGCGTAGAAGAGTACTTATAATATATGTACATAAACGTATAGTACAAGTCACGCTGGTGTAGCATTTTTCAATTAAATAGAAACAAACTTGGTCATTTGTAATATGCACCATCTGTTGTTTTTCATAAGATTTTGGGAACTGGCACTGGTATATTTGAAAGATTTGTGAGGCTGAGAGGGCAACTGCCTTTGGACTCCACAGTTTTCTGCTTCAGTTTCAGCTGACAGTAATGTTCTTTATTTCCTGTACTTACCAGTTCTGTAGGCATAGAGAACAGTTTCACAACCAGTCTCATCAAATTGACATACCGATACTACTGAAGGAGAGAATCTCTATTCTTCTCCCTAGCTGTTTGCTTTCATCCAAAAGTACTGTGCAGCCAAGGACCAAACAGGTTCAGGTCTCTGGTCTTCATGAACGTGACCTCATTTTTGGGAGGTTGAGTTTCCACTTGGAACAAAGGATGGGACAGGAATGAGCTGCCTCACAAGAGGAAAGAATTCTGGTTTGCTACCTTCTGTGGCAGCATAGTCTCTAGATCAGCTCAAGACAGCAGTAAAAACAGTTCTTCAGGATGCAGTGACAAACAGATGCCTCACATCAGGTAGAAGTGACTGAATTCCCCCCAGTACTGAAGGTTAGCTCTGCCCCACATGCAGTTTGCAATATACTTCCAGGTAAAAGGCACACAAAAAAATAGAAGTGATTGGCTAAACAGAAGTAAATGAAATGATGTGGTGATGGAAGCCCCTGACTAGTGCATGTCTTTCAGAAGAACAGCTTAGGCAAAACAACCAGTTATTAGGAGAGCAATATCACCTTCCTCTCGCCAACCCACCAGAACAAGTGGGCTTGAAATACTCTGTGCTCATTACTGACTTCCTCAGGAATGCCCCATTCCTAGAAGCCTTCAAGATCTCACTGGATGGGGCCTAGGATAAGCTGGTCTAGTGGGTGGCAACCCACATGGCAGGGGCTTGGAACTGGATGGGCTTTAATGTCCCTTCCAACCCAAGCCATTCTAGGATTTTATGATTAGCACCAAGCTTTGCTCTAGGAGCTGTGCCCAGAGTCTCTGTTTGCACTCAGGTGCAAACCTCAGAGGGTGATTGCTGCAAAAGAAGTTTCCTGCATGCTTGTCCCCTGAACTCACTGTATCCCAGAGCTTCCGTGCTGGGATCCTGAAGGATGAGGTAGGATGTGAATTCCAACTCACTCATTTCCACTGCTATCAATGGAGTCATGAACCTCATCATTGGAGCATAAGATCTATCTGGGTTGAATAAAAGCAGTGGCAGTAGTCCCTTCCCTTTTGATTATGGCAGTCACTGGAGACAGATGTTACCATCCCAATGGGCTCTAATTAGTTCTGCTCAGAAGAAGGAGACAGAGACACTGATTTTCCCTCTGCAACTATCAGAGGGTTGCTTTCCTGGGGGTGAAGAGAGTGATATCATTAGGATGCATCTCCCCCAGTGTTCCAGCATGAAATGGGAGTGTGATGGGAGTCGAGGGCATTGTTTGCCTTCAAAGATAAGCATTTCAAACACATCTAAGACTTGCCTCCAAAGATTATGAAATAAGCTCTCAAAGAACTTAAGGAGGCAAACACATTTTTAATTTTTCCTGTAACAGGGAGAGGCGGGATGTGTCAAATGATAAGAGTGTGAGAAGTATGAAGACAAAGAGAAGCAGATGATCAAAATGAATAAACATAGGTAACAGATCTTGTGTAGCAGCTGACAGTAATGAAAGCAGTTTTGCAAAGTTTTGTCAAGAAATTGATCCAGGAAGCAGAGCGTATGGGCAGGACTTTGAGCACACTTTGTGTTTTCCTGTATAGCCCCTGAGAGACTCATTGTTTCACTGTAAAACACTCTGAGACATCGATAAATGACACTGGGAACCTGCTGACACCTGAAATGAACAACACCTGTATTTGAGTTGAAAGACAGCATGTAGCTACCATATACTTTGTCATCCATTTCACCCTTTCATTCTGACAAACCTTCCCTTTCCTGTCACTTGTTTTTCAGATGCAAGTGCTTGTGACAAGTGCCCTGAGGATTACTGGTCTAATGAGAACCACACATCCTGCATCCCCAAGCAGATAGAGTTTCTCTCCTGGACAGAACCCTTTGGAATCGCTTTAACTCTCTTTGCTGTGCTGGGAATTTTCCTGACTTCTTTTGTCCTGGGAGTCTTCACCAAATTTCGCAACACTCCCATCGTCAAGGCCACAAACCGGGAGCTGTCTTACCTCCTCCTCTTCTCTTTGCTCTGCTGTTTCTCCAGCTCATTGTTCTTCATTGGAGAGCCTCAGAACTGGACTTGCCGTCTGCGGCAGCCAGCTTTTGGTATCAGCTTTGTCCTCTGCATTTCCTGCATCCTGGTGAAAACCAATTGTGTCCTGCTTGTCTTCGAGGCAAAGATCCCCACAAGCCTCTACCGAAAGTGGTGGGGCCTCAACCTCCAGTTCCTCCTGGTCTTCTTGTTCACATTTGTGCAGATTGTCATCTGCGTGATTTGGCTCTACACAGCCCCACCATCCAGTTACCGAAACCATGAGCTGGAGGATGAAATTATCTTCATCACCTGCCATGAAGGCTCCTTGATGGCCCTTGGCTTCCTCATTGGCTACACCTGTCTCCTGGCAGCCATCTGCTTCTTCTTTGCCTTTAAGTCTAGAAAATTGCCTGAGAACTTCAATGAGGCCAAGTTCATCACCTTCAGCATGCTGATCTTCTTCATTGTCTGGATCTCTTTCATCCCTGCTTACGCCAGCACATATGGCAAGTTTGTCTCTGCTGTGGAGGTGATTGCAATACTGGCTGCCAGCTTTGGCCTTCTGGCTTGTATCTTCTTTAACAAAGTCTACATCATCCTCTTCAAGCCTTCCCGCAACACCATTGAGGAGGTGCGCTGCAGCACAGCTGCCCACGCTTTCAAGGTGGCTGCCAGGGCCACACTGAGACGCAGCAATGTGTCACGCAAGCGTTCCAACAGCCTGGGAGGTTCCACTGGTTCTACCCCATCCTCCTCCATCAGCAGCAAGAGCAACCATGAAGACCCTTTTCCTCTACCGGCTTCTGCTGAGCGGCAACGGCAGCAGCAGCGTCGGTGCAAGCAGAAGGTCAGCTCTGGGAGTGGCATGGTCACCTTGTCACTGAGTTTTGAGGAGCCACAGAAGAATGCTATGGCCAATAGGAATGTCAAGCGCAGGAACTCCCTGGAGGCCCAGAACAGTGATGACAGCCTGATGCGGCACAGGGCCCTGCTTGCTCTACAGAACAGCAAGTCCCTCAGTGCCGAGCCTGGCTTCCAGACAGCATCCAGCCCAGAGACCAGTTCACAGGAGTCAGTGGTGGGAGACAACAAAGAAGAGGTACCAAACCCTGAGGCAGAGCCCTCCCTGCCATCAGCTAACTCCCGAAATTTTATAGGCACTGGAGGCAGCTCTGTCACAGAAAACACAGTACATTCCTAACAAAAGAAGGTCATGAAAAGCACTTCCCCAAGAGGAACTTGCTCACCTCTTGCTTCTGAATGGGAAAGATAACAAAGATACATGTCTGTGACACAGTCCCACCACACATTGTTGCTATCACCAGCCGGGTAAAACACGTGCCTCCAGAGGAAAGACTACCAGAAGCCTGTGTCTGGGGAGCCTTGAACTGAATTTGCAGTTGCTTTACTGAAATCAGGACATGTGGGGAGGACAAGTGAAGATTGCCTCTGGTGGGGCTTAAACAGAACTCTGCATACTGTCTTGCCTCTGTAAGCTTTTCCTGCCAGACTGCAACTCAGCTGACTATGGGAGGCACTGAGCAATTCCACAATACTCTGCTTTTACATTTATGTATAATATTCCTCTTTCCCACTATGTATTATATTCCCTCTTTATCCAGTATATGTGATCTGTAACCACGTGCATCAGGACTCTCAGCTGTTCAAAAGCAAGATACATGGTTTCACTTGGGGAAAGCACAGTCATTGGAAAAATAAAAAAGCCCCCAACATCCTGCATGCTGTGTACAGCCAAGGGTGTGAACATGTAAAGTATTTAATGTGACAGAGCACCCTGCTATTTATATTTAGTAATTTCTCCTCATTTCTCCCAATTTCTCCTCTCTGCCCAGCAGGAAATCCTGGACAATACCCTTCATAGACTCCATTGCACTAGACCAAGCTACTAGGTTCCTACTGGTTTCTTCCAGCAGATGTAGCTTTACCTCCAGCCTGCCTGCTTTGGTGGAAGGGGAGAACAGATTGTAAATCCCCCTGGAGATTGCTGCGAGAGCACAATGAGATGTATTTGTGATTGATTATGTCGCTAGTAGTTGTATGCTTAACAAAGTGTTGCTGCTGTAATATTCCACATGGCATACGTGGCTAACCCTTCCACACCATAGTCAGTGTTGTGCTTTGCCATATTAATCCGCCTCATACCCACATATAGCATTGCGCTGGTTGTGACAATACTTGTGGGCCTGATACAAAGCCAATGAAACAAGGTGAAATGGAGAAATAGCCCCCAAACTTGATAATATTTGAGATGAATTTTGCAAGTGTGCATGCTGGTAGAGGATGGAATAAATAAAACGTACAGAGTTGGGCTCTGGGACGTACAAACAGACAAATGAGTAAACTGGATGTTTGGTTCCTACCAAGTTGAAGTTGAAGTAGGCTTTCAACTAGGTTATGTCCCTCTTGTTCCATCTTGAAGAGACAGCACCTAAAGCAGGAAGGGTGCACCATGCCTTGACGAGAGTAAGGACTTCAAAAAGCACATTGGAACTTCATTAGTCATGGCTCTTGTTCAACACCCTGAAAGCAGACATAAGTGCTTCTGACTGTGCATGGTGTGCCTGGTTCCTCTGCATTCCGCAAATGTTGAAGTAAGAGAATCCTTAGAACAGATTTCTGTTGCAGCCTGAAGAAAGAAAGAGTGACCCTAGGCAACCTGGCAGAAAGGGCAAGGCTATTCTGTAAAATTTACTCCCTCTTCCCAGATCCCATATGCAAGAAAAGGCATTTGTCATGAAGATGTCAGTACCTCCCCTCATCACATGTGAAGGCACTCTAAACCACTGTGGAAAGGTATATAGGCCTGCTACATATTGTGAGTGGAAACAAAAGGACTGTTGTGAATGTGATGGGGAAAATACCACAATTCTCTTGTTACTGTTTTTGCTTGGTTGATGTTTTGTGTTTTTGTGTGTGTTTTTTTCTGGCCAGAGCAAGAAAATAAAATTTACAGGTGACATTACTGCAAAAAAACTTGTTTTGCCACCTCCCCTTGTTGCTGAAAAGGAAAAGAAGTTTTGCATAGTGGCACAGTGGCACAGTGGAAGTCCAGAACCAGTAAGAATGCTATTCAGACAAGTTATTTTTACCCTTTTGTTTATCTGTTATATTCACCTTGGAGAGGGCTCAAATTTTAGTTTTATCATGTAAGAAGTGATCGAACACTAACTGTATGGCCTGCAAACTACACGATTTATTAAAGCTATGGCACTGCAAGTTAAAAGAAAGAAAAAGAAGAGTTTGAAAATGCATATCACTGGGGTCACAATTTTGGAAACCATATGCTACCACTGGACCCTGTGAGCGTTCCTCATTGCTTCTGAAAAACCATGTCCCATTCCCAAGCTGCTGATTGCAGGCTCCAGGCTTCATTTGGAGTTGGTAACTGAGACCTGTGATTTCCTGTATCTAACTAAAAACGTGAACAGAGATGGCCACTAGATGGCAAAAGGACTAAGAAAAATACTTTGATTATGGCTCACTCTTAAAATTAAGTTCAGTAGCCAATTTGTTGTAGTGCTAGTAGGACTAGCTAGTAGGAGAATCACTTCTGCATGTCAGATCCAATATGCAGCTCCTGAAGTAGATGGCTTTTAAAGCATAGAAGCACTCAGTGAATTCAATGTGGGCAACGCAAGATGTGAACTGTGCACAAATGTGAGAAATTAAGTCAGCACTGCCTACTTTGTTTGGAGAATGATACTCACTGGCTCTGCACACAGCAGATTATGTTGATATTTTACTGCTAAGATTTTGGGTATTCTTCATCCTTTCAATCTACTCAGAAGGAAGTCGTACCTTGGTGCACAGTAAGGTTCCAATGCTCTGCCAAAATTGTATTGTGACAGACCCACCCTGCTCAGTTTGCTGGGGAAGACCCATCCACCCTCACTGCACACTTACCCTGAATTAAAAGTTCAGGCTGTATGAGCTCCTCTGCTGCAGCCTTATTGGAGTGGCACATGTGCTAGAGGCAAGGGAAAATCAGTAAAAGAAGACAAAAAGGACCCCTTATTGAAGGTGATCTGTAACCAAATTCTTTTTCTCCATGCACAGAGAGTATAGGTCTGTCAAGTTCCAGAGAAGAGAAAAGTTGCTCAGCCACATGTTCAAAAGCTTGTCTGTAAGTCACAGGGGATAATGCTGATGACAAGCTGAGCAACATCTCTCTGTAGAAAGTTCACACACAAGAACATCCACTAGCACGTCCCATCAGAAGTCACTCATGCAAATGGCTGCTCCTTCCCACCCCCTACCCTGCTATGGCTCAAAACCCTACTGAAAAGAATGTGCCCTTGTTGGTATTTGCTGGACCATGCAGTAGAGAAGCAGTGGGGACAAGAAGCAGAGTGTATCAGCCTGGATAGATTTCTGTTGTCAGACTTGGTTGATGGATGAGGGACAGGAACCATCCCAGTGAACAGCCCAGTGCTGCATCCTCGCTCTGCCCAAAGCCCAGGCAGAGCACCTATTTCCTGTCCAGGAAGGAGCGATGACATCAGAAGAAAGAAGCACTTCTTCATTTCATTGTGTGCATCTCACCATGTCCTCCCAAACCCATGTAGGTTGCCTATGCAGTAGGCACTACCCATTCCTGGTAAACCGCGTGCCATCATTTATCAATTTTACCAAGGGGTGTTAGGAAGTTGTAGAGGAGTATAGTGCTGTTGCTTTCCCAAGGAATTGAATGCTTACAGTAATGCTATAGACATGCTTCTTTGTAGTGATTGAAAGCTTCCAGTGTCACCTGATTTCCATTCAGGAAGGATTACACTGATTTTCCTGCTCATCTTAGTGTAGGGCCAGCCTTGTGGCACTGTGCAAGCATGCAGAGTTGTACAGGGCCAGCATCGCCTCAAGGCAGTTCCCATTTCCTGCATCCTGCCTGGGCCCTGGGAAGGAGAGATGTTGACAAGCTGGGGATCAGGATAGGCCCAGGCATGGTAGGGCTGGAGCACCCGCACTGCTGTTGGGGTGGAGTGTCTTCTAAGGCAGATGGCTTTGGTTCCTTTTTGCTCTCTCTTCTTGGTTTTTGGCTTGCTGGCTTTTCTTCAGAGGCCACGACTACCCCTCCAGCACAGCAGACCATGGCACAGTTCAGCCTCCATCACTTTAGTGAACTGTGCCAAGTCCACCATCAGGTCAGCCCCCAGGCTTCTGCACCCCTGCCCTTGAGACCTGTACACTGGATCACCACGCCCTATTGCTAGCAGCACACACAGCCTCTGTGCTGAAATGTGTTTGGGACCGGCCACTGTTCCCCCTAGATGGTGGCCAACTCCTGGCACAGCCAAGGCAGCACGGGGTCGAGGATCTCCCAGCACTGCCTGAAAAATGCTGTTCAGACCTCAGGCAGACCATCCAGCATAGTCTCGGTCTCCATCCCTGCATCTTCCTGCGGTGCTGGGAGCAGTACAGAGGATGCTGCAGGTCCACGGGGGGGTCAAGAGCAATGCCCGTAAGTCGGACACCTGCTAGGCACAACCGCTGCCGCGGCGGGAGGAAATTCCAGAGCGAGACCCGGATGCAGCTCCCGACCGACCGCCCGCGGAGGGGAGCCGACGCCCCGCCCCGCTTCCTCCCGCTGCCAGGTTCGGCCGGGGGCGGCGGCGCGACGGGCGCGGCGGCTGGGAGCGGAGCGGATCGGAGCGCTGAGCTGCCACCATGTTGTGCGGGGGCGCCTCCAAGGCCCAGCCCGCCACCAGCGAGACGCAGCAGATCGCGGACGAGGTGAGGAGGGCGTGCGCGGTGTGGAGCCGAGCGGGGCCGAGGCGGCTCTCCTGTCTGCGCACGCCGCTGCTGCCGGCCCGGTGCCGTGTGAGCCTGCTGCGCTGGGGCCGCGCCCTGCCCCGCGGGGGGGGGGAACGGCAGCTTTGGGCAGCCGAACGGAGAGCCTCCCCGCCGCACGGGGTAAATAAATGTGCGAGCGAGAAGGCTGACGGACCGCGGGGGAATTGCGGGACTTGCGGTCTGAATCTTACAACCAACCTTCTGCTGTTGGAGCGGGAGAAGGAGGCAGGCAGAAGCCCGTGCTGCTCCTGCTGTTCCGTGGGGCAGCATTCAGCTCTCCTCCTGCCAGGGAGCGTGTGCTTTCACTCCAGAAAGGTCTGTGCAAACAAGGTCTTTCACGGCGTGTGCTCTCATTGCCTTGGCTTTATCGGTGGGGCTGTGTCTCTCTAGAGAAGGACACGCTCCTGCTTCCCTTGCGCACTGTCGTTGCCCACATTTGTTAACGAATGCAAAGGCACAGCAGCCTGTGAATTAAAGCTGTGAATTAAAGTTGCGTCACCAAAAAAAAAACAAATCCCAGGCTACATCTTGGAAGCACCAGTCTGAGTTTGTGTGCAGCTTGGAGCACAGAACTGAGAACTGCTGAGAGTCTCATTATCATTTTGCCCCGAAAAGGTCCCTGTGTGACATTAGTTGTAGTGCAAGCATGCAATTCATATTGCACACTGATTTGTTTAAAACCTGAATTTCTATTTTGTTCTAGGCTGTAGTATGTCATTCCAAAAATAAGTTGAGGAGTAAAACCAAAACCGTATTGGATTCAGAATTAACCTAAGTATCTAAAAATTATTTGAATTGCCTAAATATTTAAAAGCACATCCAGCTTGTTTTGGCTACTAGTTTAAATTGCTGTACTTAGTGATATACATATGGGAAAACTCCAAGTTGAAATTTGTCTGTGCAGTCATGTCCTCATCTAAGTATAGACTGCAAAGAAAGCATGTTCTGTCGATTGAAGACAGACTTCTCGGATCATCTTGTTTGCTTGTATTTCTGTGGAAATGCGTAGAGTCTGCCTGTTTGCTTACCCTAAGCAGTGCATTTCCTGTTGCTGCTTTGCCAGTTCTCATCTGCATGGCATTGTTTTTTAAGAGTCCTGTTTGTTGACCATTTGTTTAATCAGAGTAGTAGCACTGGCATTGAACAGGCACAGCATGACAGAGCAGGGCAGCTGAGAGGCCCTAGCAGTGTCTCTGGCCTGGAGTCCCCTCAGAGTGCTTCTCCAGGGCAGAGATTTCCACGTGACTCTGCTCAGCCTTTAGCTTCTCACTGCAACTGTGGCAGGCTACTTGCTCCAGGAGCAAGCAGACAGGCTGTGCAAATCATCAGAGAGCCTCCACTACATGATAGTGGTTAGCCCTGTCACTGGACTGCAGGTGGTTCATTTGGGAAGGGGCTATAGTGCCAGGCAGTGTGAGGTTTTGTCTAGTCAGCTCTTGGAAACCTCCGTGTATGGAAATGGCGTGGCCTTTCTGGGAAACATGTCCCACTGCTGGGCTGTTCTCATGGGAAAAAGGCTTTCTTTATGTTCATTTCCTTCTTCCTTTCTTCAGGGCAAGAGTCTAGCCATCTGACCTCATGGTGGCCCATCACTGAGCTTGCTGCAGTTAGTTGGCATCTTCCTGAAACTGGGAGCCTAAAACTGGCACAGCATTCTGAATGTGTTCAGACAAGTAATGGGCAGTCATCA
This sequence comes from Perdix hodgsoniae, assembly GCA_035772895.1. Classification (NCBI taxonomy): domain Eukaryota; kingdom Metazoa; phylum Chordata; class Aves; order Galliformes; family Phasianidae; genus Perdix; species Perdix hodgsoniae. Next base: position 1,389,965 of record JAPSGF010000091.1, read on the forward strand.
CTTACTACCCCCTTCTTCTGGCTGGTGCAGCCCAGTATACTGTCTGCCTTCATTGCCGCCACGGTGCACTGCTGGCTCATGTGTAGTGTACTGTCTCTAGGGACCCCCCAGCCCTAATCTTTATTGCGGTCTAGCAGAATGGGCTGGTAACAGGTCTTTCAGAGATTGCTTCTGTCTGCTCTCCCTGCTGAGTCAGGATGTCCACTGATCATATGCTGTGGTGAGTCATTGCTGTGACACCCAGCAAGCTGCACCTGCATGTGACTCTGAGCTGACTGTACTCATGGAGCCCGGAGTTTCTAATGGAAACACCGAATGTGCTGAGTGGGTGCAGTGTACCCCTCCTTGCATTTCAGAATGCAAACTTGCTGGGTGTGCTTTGGTCACATCTCTGTGGGACGAGACGGTTACTGGTTGGCTGTCGCATGAAGAAAAGACCAGAGTTTGGTTTCATGATTTCTTGGCACAGGAGAGGCTGGAGAACGTACCTTGCTGTTCTTGTTGCAGGAATTGTTTCTATTCCCAGAAGCATCAGAGGTCCGGCAAAGTGGTGCTCCTTTTTCCCCAGGGCAGCAGGTGGGATGCAGGCAGTAGCAATGTAATAGTATAGGAAGAATGGAAGTAAATCGTGTGACTGAAGGTAGAACATCTCACTTCTATTACTGTTGCTCTGGAGTAGATAGAGGAGGGCTGGATAATGGCACAGTCCTCCTGGGAGTCCTCAGTGTGCAGCAGGATTACTTAATGCAAAGGCTAATTCACAATGCTCTTCTACATGAAGCCTGAAGCCACCTGCTTTCACAACTGAGAACCTCACTGCATGGCCATGGTGCGCCAGACAGTCAAGTGTGGGGAGAGACTACAGCTCACTAAAGTTCATCTTGGCACTGGGCAAGTTATTCTGAATTCTTGAGTGCAGCTTTTACACTCTGGAAAAATTATATTTTGGGAAAAAAATATTTACATTTTGAAACACTGTCAATTGCAGTTATTAAAAGCTAGAAGAACTATTATTTTCCAAGTTTGGTTTGTGGATACCTGTTTATTCTGCAGTTCAAAAAGGGAGCTAACGCTGAAGACAGCCAAGGGCTGTTTTTCTGGTTGAAAAAATGAGATAGATTTTAAATGTTGTCTTTTGAAAAGACCTTAAAGTCTTGTCCGTGTGGATCTTGAACCACTTTACATTGTTAAATATATAGAACAGAAAGGGAAGCAGAGACATTAGCAGCGGAAATAATTTGTCAAAATGAATGTAGAAAAACAGCGCAGTTGTTTGGTTTCAGTGGGTGGTGACTGAATCTCATCACTGTGTTGCCTTGGCTGCCTCCCTCAGTATCTGGCCTTGCTTTAGTGTAAAATAAAGAACTGAAGGGTAATGAGGCACACTGAGGGTGTGAGCCATAAGTTGTAAGTATGAAATACTGTATCAGTCATAAGTAACTTCTTGTTTCCCTAAGGTGAAGCCTCAGCTAGAAGAGAAAGAAGGGAAAACCTTTGATGTCTTCACTGCAGTTGAGTTCAAAACTCAGTTGGTGGCAGGGACAAACTACTTCATCAAGGTAGAGGACACTGGGCAGTGGAAAAAAAAAAAATGTTGGAATGTTTTTTGCATTTACTTACCAACGCAGAAATGCTTGTGATTTAGTTTTAAAAAGAAAAATATTTGTGCATTAAAAAAAAATTAAAAAACACATTTCCTCACCACCTCCCAGCCTGTCTCCTTGCCTGCATTAAGTGGAGATATGCATATTTCTCTGTTTTCGTAATAATTTGTACTCTTTGGTTATTCTGTGAAAGTTGATTCTGTAAAAGTTACACATCCACAATGCTGAACACTAATGTATTAAGTAAAGCCTGGGTTTGTAAAGATACAACTAAGTATCAAACCTCTTTACACACACACACACACGTCAAAGCATTTAAATGTTTGTTGTTCCAGATAAGATTCTCACTAACACCAGTTCCCTGTCTGTACATTCCCTGTCTTGGGTAGAGGGAGGGCTTGCAGATCCAAGGTTGAGGTGCTGTTTCCACCAAGACACAGCTCCCAGTCTGCCTCAGAACAAGGTGACACCTGCTGAGGGGATGCTTTTTCTCTACCACCTCTCTGATTGCCCCATCCTCAAAACATGCCAGCCTAAACCCCACTCCTGATGAAGGTTGCTCCACACCTCTTACTGGTTTTCATACTTTACAGGTCCATGTAGGCAATGATGAATTCATGCACCTGCGGGTGTTCAGAAGCCTTCCTCACGAGGACAAGCCGTTGAGTCTTCACGGATATCAGAGCAGCAAGACCAAGCATGATGAACTGGCCTATTTCTAGTAAATTTGTCTCATGCACTTTCCTAATGATTTCTTTTGTATATTTTCTGTAGGCTGTAAAATGTTGATTTCCTGTGCCAACAAAGAAAACTTTTTTTAAAAAAAGCTTAATACTGGAAAGAAAATCCATGTTTTTCTTATTCCATTCCCTTACCGTGCAATAGCTAAATGAATCACATAGTTCTCCTTTCACCTTTTGCTTATGCTAACCTGAGTAACTGCACTGATTGTGGTGTAGCTTAATACTGTGGTGTGCTTGTGGACTTCCCTGAGCTGGAAATTGCCAGGGAATGACACCAGCACTCACATATTTGCAGCAAAGAACAAGAGGAAAACTGGAATCCTTATGTGCTGCTTTGCAACTGTGGACATATCCATAGATTTAAATTGCATTATGTTTTTTATTGTCAAAGACCAGAGGCAAGAGAGAGAGTCAGGCTGCAGTCTTTTGTAAGAAACATTCCCTTGGTAGTAGTGCTTATCCTATTGCCAGCAGGAGGATGTAATGTCCAGTAGAGGATGTATGAGCTTTGTTGTGTGTAATTACTTATTTTCTGAGTGCTGAGGAAAAGTAATGGAAAGGAATTTCAGCTGGACATGCCTTTCTGCATTTATGACAATAAATATTTCTTTCAAATTTAGATGGTATGAAACTGGTGTTTCACTGTTTTTTCTTTACTACTTTTTCAATTCTGGTGGTTATCTTGCTCAGAGATTTTTCCATAAGCTTTTTTCATATTCCAGATGTCCTTATGTTTACGTTTGTTTTTATGTTTTAATTAGAAATACTTTATTTTAATCTGGTGAGGGAATGCAACAAGGAAGGCTTCAGCAGGTATGTCAGCAGTAAGAGGAGTGCTAAGAAAAATGTGGGCCTGTTGACAGAGGACACAGAAAAGACCAAATGCTGCTCCGTGTTGCCTATGTCTTCATTGGCAAGATTTGCCCTCAGCATCTGGAGGTCCCTGAGACTAATAGGAGAATCTGCAGAAAGGAAGACTTCCCCCCTGGAAGGGGAAGCCTGTGTGTGTGCATTGGAAGTTTTGACACATGCCTTTTATAATGAACTGGGGAGGGAAGAGATGTTGCTGCATTCTGAGCTGAGGGGTACCAGCCCACTTTTACATTACACTGCTGTATGTTCTTGGTCCTATAGTATGTTCTTGGTCATAGAAACTCCCAGCAGTTTTGAGAATAGGAGGCGTGGTGAACTTACACATGTATTACTGTGCTTCTTACATACAATGTTGGTAGCATTGCTTGCACAGAGCATGTTCTGCCTCTTGATTATTAAGGGAGGGCTTAACAGATCTCTTAACTACTTTCTCCATATATGTGCTTTTACTCATATCTGCCAAAAGAGTCCCCACCCCCAGTGTTAAACATACAAAGAGCACGTCTGCATTGTAACACAGTTCCTGTTTTGCTAAAATGAAGTAGTTCTGGAGGCATACATATAGTTGTTTTGTGTTGCTGGTAAACTTATAAATTATTTTCTTGGTTCAAAAAGCTAGATATTTTTGCCAAATGCCCTTCTGAGAGGAAGCCAGACTTACAGCATTTTAAAGATATCTGACAGCAAGATTCAGCTCTCATGAAAAATATTAGGCAGTAGTCCCAAAGTCACAGGAATCTACAGATTGTCTTCACACTTTAAGGACTTAAAGCATTCGATTTGATGTCTCATCCCTGAGCAACAGCTCAGAGTTGCATGACAGGTAACTGCAGAGACCCTGCCTGAGCAGCTGCCAGCAGGAAAATAAGGTTGTGGTGGTTCGGGGTTGCCCTCTTTGTTCCCACAGAAGTCTTAACTGAAGACTGTTGTCATTGCAGGTGGCTGATGCTACAAAAAAAGGGTGAACTCCATCTATCCCCAGTCATCAGTGTCGCTCCCTACTCCAGGGCATGAACACAGATTGAGCTGTTTCTGCTGCAGCTCCTCCTGCTACTTTGAGTAGTTCCTTCCCTTCATCATCCCCACCCAAACAGCCAAGCTGTTTTTAGAGAGGGGCACGCAGTTTGACTTCTCAGCTCGTCCCCTAAAAATACACTTATCTCACACAGCTTCTGAAGATCAGCCAATAGCTTGTAATTAATGCACTTAAAGCAAACCCAAGAAGTATTTGGCCTGTTACACTCAAAAATACTCTCACAACAGCCTGAGCTTTGTATTCAGAGCTACCTTGACAGTACTCGGAAAGAAGAGCTGAAAGGGGTGTAGTGTACTCAGAGCTACAGTATTGTAGGTGGCAGAAACAGGTGTGACTAGTACTTCAGAGCCCACTGAAGCTTTAGGCAGGCAGCAGATCTAGATGTGACACGTGGTAGATTAACAGCTTTCAAGTGTATTTTATTCTCATGCATTTACTGACAGGCAGAATCCACATTGGACTTGCAGAAGTGAGGAACTATTCCTCACCACCCTCAGAAGTAGACCAGAGGATCATCTCTGGTTTTGCCAGTCTGATAGTTGGTAAGGCTGGGATCTTGGTTCTCCTGAGGAAGGGCTTGAAATACTTTTAAGTGGACGTATCCATTATCGGAGTTTTGGACCTGGAAACAAGAACAGTAGGAGAGTGAGGATCTGAAAGATGAGTGTGTATACTCAAAAGAATATGTTCTGTCAGGAGCTTAGTTTTAGGCATATCTCCAATTCCACTTAACTCTTAATCAAGTCTGAGCTGTAAGTCATGACAGGAACTATGTTTCTATATAATAGAGACTGTAATAAACAATTATAAAAAGTTCAGATTCATGTTAATGGAAAATGACGATTGCGCAGGTTTGGAAGCACCCAGAGGAATAATAGGAAATATGTTTTGATGGTATTCTATTTATTTAGCTCATCAAGATTCCACTCAGTCCATCAGCTTGAAACTTCTCAGAGCACTTTGAACAGTAGAGAAAAGCCAACAAGCAAATCCTAATGACTCGGAGCTCCTACAAGATACAGAAAAAACTATCCAAAACCAGCACGTGGTTCTAAGGAACACTGCAGAGAAGCAATGACAATTGAAAGCCAAATCTCTTGTCTTCAGAATCACTCCAAACACATTAATGTCTGGCCAGGCAACGTGACATGTATTGGTGCTTGCAGGAATGAGCACGAGTGTATGAAATATTCTTCTTTTTTTTTTTTTTTTTGAATAAACTTGCCTTTCCCTCCAGAAAGTCCTTACAAAGATTTCCTACAAAGTTGTGCATTATTTCCTCTGTGCAGAGCCAAGTACAACAGGTGCTTAACTCTTACAGAGGTCCACAATATGACTGAAAATGTCAATGCCTTTGGCTTTAAGAGGTCCTCACAAGCTTTCTGGTGACAACAACATGGCACTATGTCTTGGTCTGGATTAGATCTCAGCTGTAAGTCTGTTGGTAAAATATTAGTGATGTGAAAAATTCCAAAGTATTGCAAAGAATGGTTCTTGTGACAGAGCTCATGCCAGTCAACACTAAGAGCAGGTTGGTCATGAGGCTTAGCATGGAACTGAGGCAAGTACTTTGCATGTGATTGCCTAGCTCAGCAATAAGACAGCACTAAGAGAAGAAGTGCAACCACGGATGACTTCTAGCTTTACCACAGCTTTCCTGTGAATTGTTACTCTTCATCAGCACTTTGCCCAAAAAATGAAGGTTCATCTCACAGGAGCAGGACAAGGATAAACATTCATTTAAGCAAGACTCAGATTGGCCGTATAATCTAACAATTCCCCAATGCCCAGAGAATGTAGAACTAACTGTAAAAAGATATTTTAAGGAGTGTTTGGCAGTGTCTGTCCATCCACAGATCAAATAATATGAGAGCAAATGCTTGCATCTCTGCAGAAGCACTGCCCCCCAAGCCCCAACTGCCAGTTCTCTTCATGTCAAGGAAGCATGTCAAGTAGCTATTAGCCACACATAAATGCAGTGTTTGCTCTACTTAAAGAAAGCCAGCCTGCCTCTTAGCAATGTTTTCCTGCCTTCTATTCTGGTTGCAAACTATGCTCTTTAATTTCTCACATGCTACTTCTGAAAAAGCTGCTCAAATCCGTGTGTAAGCTTTTCCAGGAGAGAATGAGTCACACTATCAGAGGAACTTCCAAGTGAAGCATTCTTCTTTCACAAATGAAAGTGTTGGCTTCTTTGTTGATTTGATTGTCTAATTTTTTTTGTTGTTCATTTGTTTCATTGTTTTGTTGTTGTTGTTGTTTTTGTTTTTAAATAAAGCAAGAACTAGCATGCAGGCTGTACCTGTGCAACAGATGACACAGAACGAAAGCATGGACACATGCCTGCATGCAGCTCTAGTCAGTAGAATCTGGGATGCTTGCATTACATTAAAAAAATATTTCTCCATCAGATCCTCCAACTGACCTGGAATTAATTGAAATAATCACTACCAGGGAATGGAAAGGCAATAGGAAAGCTCCTGTATTGCCTTGAAAAGAAACAGAGCAGAGCTCTGGCTGGTAGAGATAATTTGAGCTGATAAGGCAATCCATAATCTGAGTGAGATGATTCTACAAAATTCATTCACATCTGAAGAGGCTGTGCATGTTTTTTAAGTTTTTATATTCCTGTTGTGTGGTGGTGACAGAAGAACTTTATAAACATCTGGAGATACTCCTAACTCCACTAGTCACATAAGAGGGTTTTCTACATTTGCATAGTGGCAAGAATTGGAAGCAAGTCACCTACACTGTTTAACTACAAAGTAGTCCCTCTTATCGTATGTACAAACCTTAATGAAGTAGTTGATTCCAGCAACCACTTGAGTCCGGTATATTATGGCTGTGAAGATGTTATAGGTCTCATTCTCCCTGTGTTCTAATTGTGACTTCACCTGTAAAAAGAAAGGGAAAAAATGGTTGGTTCATAGTTAAGTTTTTCCTTCCTGACAACCACTCCAATTTTCAGCTTTCCAAGCACACACCCATAATGAAATAAACTCAGAACCACCAAAATAACTCAGTTTACATCCAAGTCTTCAGCTCTCTTTCCTACTTCAAGTATTACCTCCAGCACTCTTTAACATCTCATCTATAATTAGTCTTCCTAATAGATTTTTTTCCTACAAGCTGTCCAGCTAAACTGTATCCTGCCACAGGTTAGTGCCAGACCTGTATAAACATCATCAAATTTGCCACACAGCAGCTGCAGGTAATGTAGCTTTGGAATAATCAGATTCCATTCCAACCAAGGTTGGAAAAGACCTCCAAGATCTTCTGGTCCAGCTGTTCACCTATCACCAGTATTTCTTACTAAACTGTCCCCCATCTGAACGTTTCTTCCAATAACTTCCATTAATCATATGCAGGTTTCTCGTAACCTCTTCTCTAATTCAAGTAACTGCCCAGAGCCTTTTGCTTCTCTTGCACACTAATGAGGCTTTTCCATGTGGCTTCTGTCCCAGACAGCAGGCAGCTATACTTCCAGCTTGGGAGCTGCTGACTCCAGAAAACAGGAAAATTTCCAGTCCTGTTCCAGCCAGTTGGTTTTGGAGGCTGCTAGGGGCAGAAGTTAACTGTGGTGTTTTTGGTACTCTTGCTTCCTATCTCAGTAGAAAAAAACATCAGCGTTGCCCCTGTCCGGACTTATGATGTCTCACGAACTCTGACCACTATTTCCCCATTTGCCACTTACAGATAGAGCCTTCCATAAAACCAGGCACGCAGGCAGACAGCTTCTTAATCCTCAAATGAAAAAAAAAAAAAAACTGTTTCCAAGCCCTTATCTAACAACAGCTTAAACCCAAAACATTCCTCAGTTTTAGGCAACAGCTATAAAACAAGGAGACTGAACAAACAGCATCCCCTAGCTTGCTAAAGATTAGGCTACAGAGAAGGCAAAGGTGCAAGTACGTAACCACACAATCCCAAGAGCTGACAGGTCCTGAACATATCACAGTTTGCAGACACTTTTCATAACTGCATTCAAATCATACCAATTGCTCCCACTCTTAGCAGAGCATAAAAACATACAGAATGATATTATTAAAGGGTGACTTTTATCCAGATGGGAGCACAGCAGGACCGCCCAAACACAACTCATGCCTAACATGACTATAAAACCTTATGAGGGGCTCTGCAGTAGTGTGTGAGGTTTTGCAAAGGAACAGAACCAGCAAAAGAGTTGCAGAGGGAGGACCAGGGAAAGGCCACTAGGAGGAGCAGGGAGTCTTATCTTTCCAACTCTCAGCACAAGGTAGAAATTCACCTTGTAGAAAATAAATGGTGAAGAATAATTCATTTTCATTTTCCCAAAGAAACTGAGAATAGCAGAGCACCATATTATTCGTATTATTCTCTATTGTTGTTACAGAGTTCTACATAGAAGGAACAATGATACAGCTCCTGAACAATTCAATTCATATCCCCAAACAATTTTAGATAATGCTTTTCCTTTCTGTTTTGTAGTAAATGACCTCCCCACTGACCAGCCTGTCAGCATTACCCACTATCTCCTTCCTTCATACTCCAACCCTTCCACACATATATGTCCAGCCTACACAACCTATTCACAGGCTGGCTATGCCTTGCCCCATACACAGCCCAGCTCTCCTAACCTGGCTCCCTCATTGCTTGTTCCCAGCCTGCAAGCTTGCAGGAAACACAGAGCAGTACCCGTGCAAACACCTAAGGCACCTCAAAAAAGAGAGCTGGAGCCCTTTGGAGTGTGCAGCACCATCAGCCAGCATCTTCAGCCCTTCTACTTCTTACATGCATTTCCTCAAGGAGGGCGTAAGTTACACTGTGGGCAGCTGTCAAAGAGGGAAGAATTCATCCCTCAGAACTGTGAGGGTGAAGGCGACTGCTGGAATCACCTGGTAGGAGTCACAGAAGGAGCTTTGTTGTGTCCTGTTGTCCCCCTCCTGCTCCTTGAGATGCGCCTTTTAAGAGTTGCTGCACCACAGGACGTAACAGGATCTGCAGGTTATCAATGACATGAGGAATTTTCTCCCTTCAAATGTGTGGACCTCAGTGCTGACATTAGTAGATTGATCTTCCGCTTATATGCAAAAAGTAACTAAAGATAGCCACCACTATGCCTACCTACAGACAAAGAAAGAAAAGTGATTTGGCTTCATCTTATTGGCACGGTGCCTATCCAAAATGCTGAGAAAGTATGCACTGGCAATCATAGAGCTCCCCTTCAGTTTAAACGCTCAATATCACCACTTGGTCTTTCTAGCTTCGCACAAGATTCAAAGTTCAACCTTTTACGCGGAATTCATCTATCAGCAGGGTTCAACTCACCTGGTCAGCGAGATGCTGGACCTCTGGAGTAGCAGGTTTAGGGTCAGACAAGCCCCCGGTCATCATGGTGGCAGGAAACTTCTTTGAGATGTGCAGTGGTTCTGAGAAGGGATGTCCAGTGAAGTCTGAGAAGAGTAACTAGGCACCTCCTATAAATACATACACATGTGTCATAGAATCATATGACGTTTAACATATGGAGCTTACCATTTCTGAACTAGAGGGGGAGAGGAATGGGGAAAATAGAGGCAAAAGCCATGTAAAGTAGCAATTATAGCCATACTAAATGTAAAGAACACTGTAAGATCTTATGTGCATAATGTTTTCACATCAACAAAAAAGAGTAAATGAGAGTCTCCAGCCCCCATACCATAAGATAGTTGGTTTGGGCTGGAACCAGAAGCTCTTGCCTCTCCACCTACATTCAGGTGACTATCCCATGCACTCAGGAAATTGATCAAAGTCACACCTAGTATTTCCCAACACCATCCAAGATCAGCAGAAAGCATTCAGAAACTTCCTTAGCACAAGTACCATTGAAATTGTATCATGATGGGATGGAGTTCACTCAGCAAGCCTGCTGATGACACCAAGCCTAGTGGTGCAGTTGACACAATAGAAGGAAGGGATACTGTCTGAGACAGGTAAGGAATGTCTCAAATCAGCATGAGGCAATCAGCATCACTTTGTGGACAGTTTTACATTTGAAAGCATTTATTTGGACTTGTTTGCCTTTGAAGGGGAAGGCCCAGGAGTGTTCATTGGCTGAAGATTTGGCCTGAGAGCAAATGAAACCAGCTGATACAGGAGATTTGAAGATGATAGCATTGTATCTCATGAAGGCAAGATAGAAGCTGGCTGTTCCCTGCTTCCTCTAACCTGCTGACTTAAATTTGCAAGGCCTAGAAGACAGTAGCAGGGGAATTTTTGCTGAGATCTTGAAGCCAGGAGCCATCACTGCAGAAGAGCAGGATCGGCACTTTGGACTGTAAGTAAGAGTTTGTACTGTCATCATTAGTCATCAACTGACCAACACAACCTCTGTATGACCCACCATTACTGGAGATCAGCACCTGGCACTGAGACATAGTTGGATCAAGGAGTGGTGGACCACTTTGCTTTGCTGTGTCTGCATATCTGTCTGTCTGTCTGTCTCTTTCCTCATTTTTTTAAATCTTTTTATCTTCTTTTACTCTTTCACTCTATGCAGTAGCCATTGCCTAATAATTTCTTACCTGTAACTCTGTTAATCATAATTAGCAAATTAGCCAATGTTACTTCTGAGAGCATTAGTTGCTGTTAAGAAAGATTTCAATAAATTGATGTATGTTATTCCTCTGAGTTTTGGATGACTTGCAGACCCCTGCTGACTAGAGGAGGTGTGACTCAGGAGACAGAAAAAGATTAACCCCCCTCAAAACCTACTATGCGGGACAAGACAGATGACATCCAGAGGGACCAGGACAGGCTTGAGGAGTGGGCACATGAATGCTAAGGCCAAATGTTTACCCAGGCCAAATATGATTTGTTGCACTTGAGTCAAGGCAACCTCAGACATATACAGACTGGGAGAAGAACTCACTGAAAACAGCTCTGTAGAGAAGGGCCTGGGGATACTGGAGGATGAAAAGCTGGATATGAGCCTGCAATGTGCACTCACAGTCTAGAAGGCCAACTGCGTCCTGAGCTGCAACAAAAGAGTGGCCAGCAGGGAGAAGTAGGTGACTGTCCCCCTCTACTTTGCCATTGTAAGGCCCCATCTGGAGTAATGTGTCCAGGCTGGGGCCCCCTGCATAAGAGAGATGTACAGCTGCTGGATCGAGTCCTGAGAAGGGACGCAAAGATCATCAGATAGCTGCAGTACCTCTCATATGAAAAAAGGCCAAGGGAGTTGGGCTTGTTCAGACTGGAGAAGAGAAGGCTCTGGGGGAGACCTCTTTGCAGCCTTCCAGTACTTGAAGGAAACTAACAGCCAGAAGGGAGACCAACTTTTTGCACAGACAGTGACAGGACAAGGGGAACTGCTTTAAACTAAAAGAGGGGAAATTTATTTTAGCTGTTAGGAAGAAATTCATTCAGAGCGCGATGAGGCACAGGCTGCCCAAATTGCTGTGGATGCCCCATCCCTGAAGGCATTCGAGACCTGGTTAGATGAGGCTCCAGGCAGCCTGAGCTGGTGGGTGGCAACCCTGCCTCCAGCAGGTGGGTTGGAACTGGGTGAACTTTAAGGTCCCTTTCAACTCAAGCTATTCTGTGATTCTAGGATTCTATAATCTCAATAGCCTTCTAAATGAGCAGATTTTGTTTTATGTGCAGTAACTTTACTTCCTTCTGCTTGATCAGGAAGCTGCATGGCCAGAGACAGAAGGGAAAATAGAATAATCCTAGGCTCAGGTAAGTACCACAAACTATTTAATTCCAATACCTTTCCTACAAAACATATGGTTGCATTCAGAAAATCATGGAAATAATTCAATATGTAGTACCATCTCTGATTTTCTCCAAAACTGACCTCCTCACAGATAACAAGTGATGCAACACACTGCAAACATGCACTTCATATCTAGCTTCAAGGTTTATTCTTGGTACAGATAACTTGAGACTGAGAGACTGGGGCTGACAGGGCACTAAATTCAGGGGTATATAGAATGAGATAGGAGCATGTTACAGATAAAGATGTAGAATTTCCCAAACACAGCAGCGTTATTTGACTCAATGAAAGCCATATGAGGAAAAATAGTTCTCCTGATACAACACCTTTCTGAAACATATTCCCAGTTCTTGGGAACAGGTGCTCAGGCTGGAAGCCTGCCATTTCCTCTGAATTCACCACTCCAGCTGAGATCCTCATATCACATTTTGTGGAATACATGATAACTCAAGCCAGTGAGTTCAACCTCATTCTTTTGCATAACACACAGCTGATTCACTCAAACACTGATGAGCTTTCACTACACTTCCACAGCAAGGCAGATGAGCTAACTGGAAGAGCCAGTTCACCTTACTGAGGTCAGAAGCCACAGAATACATTAAATAACTAAGAGCGTCAGTGCTAAACAAGGCCACTTTACAAATTTCTTCATTCATTAGGATGCAGATCTCACTAACTCCCTTGGAAAGGGATGGTGGCACAGTATCCAGGGCAACATTCTTCCTCATGCTTCTGATTAGCAAGAAATGCATCAAGTACAAAGTTAAGCCACAGTCTCAGGTAGACTCTAGGAGAGGTACTAAATACATTAATGTTGTGTAGAAATCTCTCATTGGACTTTTATGTTTATGGGCTTGTTGGTTTTGGCTTCAAGGCATGAGAACTTTTTTTTTCTCTCAAACATAGAGTTGTGCAGAATGGAAGGAAATCAGCATTAACAGTGATCGTAGAAACATAGAATTATTATAGTTGGAAAAGACTTCCAAGATCAACGTCCAACAGTCCACTCACTAACAATACTGCTCACTAAACCATGTATCTTAGTACAGCATCTACGTGTTTCTTGAACATTTCCAGGGTGTGGGAATCGAATGTTGTTTCTGCATTGGAACAAAATAAGAATTTTGTTAATTTCATGGCCTCTGCTACCACTTGGGTTCTTTATTAGAACTAATAGTTCTTTTCAGGGGCCTTTCTATTTTATTGGGGTTCTCTGATAAGTTTTCATTGCTAATCCCCTAGATAAATCTTCCCCAACAACACATACTCAGTATGTAAGTAAAGTAATATGTATGTGTATATATATATCCATAGAGATCAGGTAGATGGAGTAAATTATAAGAAAAGAGAACTAAAGAATATATATATATACATAAGCTAGCAACAACTTATCTATAACCAGCATTGAAAATATGTCACACACATTGCAAGAGTATCCTGTGCAAATGAAAAGGACAACTCCTTACATGCCTCAGGGAGTGCCTGAAGAAGGTACTGAGGAAGATTGGGCACCTCCCCTCCATTTAACAAAGACTGAAGAAAATCACCATATCAGTATGAACAAGAAGAGTGTTGAGACATCTTGGAGGGGACAGAACTGACACCAGATAACAAATAAATTAACAAGTAATTAACAAATGTGAACCTTCTGATAAGATTGTGAATCTGGAGTACCCAGCCAGTGGGGAAACAGAGGAGGGGGGGAGGCAAGGGGGAGAAAACAGGGTATAAAAACTGCCATGTCAAGTCTGTAGGTGCTCCTGCTTGCAGGATGCCCATCATCGCAATCGCGAATAAAATCTGCTTTTATCAGAGATACCATCCTGACAGAAATTATTTGGATATTTCCAACAAGGGACAGTGACTCTACTGCCTCCCTGGGCAGCCCATTCCAGTGCCTGGCCACTCTTTCAGAGCGTAAATTTTTCCTCCCCTGGCACAGCTTGAAGCCATTCCCACTAGTCTTGTCACCAGAAGAAAAGACCAACACCCACCTCAGCACAACCTCCCTTCAGGCAATAAGAGAGCAGTAAGGTGATCCCTGAGCCTTCTCTTCTCTGGACTGAACAATCTCAGATCCCTCAGCCACTTTTCATAAGACTTGTGCTCCAGACCCTTCACAGCTTCACTGTATATCTCTGGACGTGCTCCAGAGACTCAATGTCTTTATTGTAGTGAGAGGCCCAAAACTGAACACAGTACTTGAGATGCAGCCTCAGTGAGGTACTGAGTACAGAGGAACAATCACTTCACTGGTCTTGCTGACTGCACCATTTCTGATACCACCTAGGATGCCATTGGCCTTTTTGGCCACCTGGGCACACTGCTGACTCATGTTCAGCCAGCTGTCAACTAACACTCCCAGTTCCTTTTCCTCCTTGCAGCTTTCCTGCCACTCTGTCTGAAGACTGTAGCATTGCCTGAGGTTGTTGTAACCAATGCGCAGGACCCAGTACTTGGTCTTGTTGAACTTCAGTCCATGGATCCAGGCTGTCCAGATTCCCCGGTAAGGGCTTCCTATCCTTGGGCAGATAAACACTTCCTCCAACTTGGTATCATCTGCAAACTTATAGAGGGTGCACTCAATTCTCTCATTCACATCATCATTAGCTAGAATTTACACATGCAAATCATCTTGTTTTCCTTCCCAGGAGCATTAGTGGCTGTCTCAAAACACAGGGATGTGTCTAACACAGGGATGAAGTACATTCCTGCACACATAGTTCATGAAGCTATTAAGCTCTCAAAATGCTGACATCTCCCATACCTGTTACCAAAGATGAGCAGGGTCAACCGACTATCCAATGCAACTGTCATGCTTCTATGATTTTTGGTTATCGGTATTCGTTATATCATATTGGATATCAGTATATCATAACATCATGTAGTCCACTTCGAGTTAAAGTGTTAATGCTCCAGTTCCAGGTACCTGTCCCAGAAGAGGAGAAGAACTACATTCCCCAGAAGACTGTTCACTGTGTTGTTACCATTTCTGCTCAGGGGGAGCAGATAGAAGGCCTTGGTAGGTCATCTGACTGCTCTCTTCTTCATCAGGCTCTCCTCCCTGATGCTCAACTGGACTGCGCATCTCACCTCAGTGTTACCGTGAGGCCTATACAAGCTTTACAAGCTTCCCTGTGTCACTGTTGTTTAAAACACATTTGATATTACATGTAATTCCAGGGTCTGCCTAGCACTTGCAGAGGTCACAGTTTCTTTTCACACAAGTGCACTGCTGTTAACTGGAAGAGCAGTGCTACTATTCTTCCTGGTCTTAAAGCTGTGTAGCATTTTGCAGTATATACTATTCAACTTTTGAAGAAAAAAACCTTTGCAGCTTGTTGTTGGCTACTACTCTCTAGATTCGTGTAAGCAGTTTTAAGTAATAAACACAAATTGTAGTCAATAAAAATACCAGTAGAGAAACAAAACAGAAACAAACAAGAAATGTGTTTATGAGTTATTTGTAAACAAGAAATGAAGCCAGCTCCAAATATATGATTGGGACGCGTAAGTGAGTAGATCAGTCTTGTTTCACAATATTGAGACAAGATTGACCATGACTGAACAAACAAGGTCTGCACCAAATTTCAAGAGCTGTAAAAAGAGAACAGCTCTTCATCTACCATCTGATGAATCAGACGGCATCATAACAAGAACAATAGTCTGAACTTTAAATGTGTTGTTCTGAAAATAAAAAGGTTTCCCCTCCTGATGCTAACCCTGAATTCAAGAAATTTCTAAAATTGTACATCAACTAGAATGATGAACAGAAATCTGAACTTCAGCACCAGGAAATTATTTTTCTCAGCCTATGGTAGCAAAAGCCTCCTCCGTCACACTGTTTCAAGATAATCAAGTTACAACTTTAAAAACTTTCTGTAAAGAGATTAGCTCTTTCACCAGTCTTGAGTGCCTAAGGGCTATAGAAGACAACAGCACTGAGTGTTAGAAAAAATTCTTTCTTTTTATTTCACAACAGGAGGTAAGAAGCATACATGGGAGAGGGCTTTCTAATCTACTTGGATCTGCCCACCTATACTGAGTATTTCCCAACAATGGCCCACTACTGGGGCAAGCATGAGACACAAACTCCGAGTAGGGACATCAGTTATGCTTCTTGTTAAAATGCTTTTAACCACGGAAAGAGATGAAATCCAGGTACTTGATGGGTCCAGTTTTTTTGATGCATACATGACATCAAGAAGCCAAGCAATTTTGTGACTGCATTAATGGTAAAATTGAAGAAGGATTCCAGAATGGAAGAGGTTCACTAGACACAAAATATTTTACCTGTACCTGTCTAGTATGGCTCCTAGCTCACACCAGTGCCACTTATGTACCACTGTAAAACTTCCCATGGAAACACATCCAGGTACAAATTCTTGGGTAACCCCGCTACCAGCTTATCAGCTCAAAGCTTGTTTCCTGAGGTATTTCTTGTGATAAGACCCTGATTGATTTATTGAGGAGGCAAATGATGGGTGCTACCATGTGACAATCGACATCACTTTGTGGACATTTGAAAGCACCTTTCTCCAGAGCTGCTTGCCTCCAGAAGAGAGTGCTCAGGAGTGTTTAGTGGCAGAAGATCTGCCCCACGACTGAAGAGCTCCAGCTTGGTATGGGAAAACTGGGGAATGATACCATCGTGTCCTGTGGAAAACAGGATGCAGGTGGGCATCCCTGCTCCCTCTTACCTGCTGGCAAGGCCCGGAAGATGGGAACAAAGGAGTTTCTGCTGAGATCCCAGAGCCAGAAGCTGCCACTCCAAGGAGAGCTGACTCAACCACTTTGGATTTGAGCTGTCACTCCAGAGGGTGCTGACTCGACCACTTTGGACTTATAGATAAGTTGGTACCACCACTGAAAAGGGGCCATCATCACCATGGTCACCATTGCCATCAACAGAACAACAACGCCTGACGACCCACCACTACTGACGATCAATGGCTGAACTACAAACCACGCTGGATCCATGGTGGTGACTATCATCTCCCTCTTGCTTCCTATAAGGACTCCTTGCTTCTTCTTTCCTATCTTTTCTATCACTACTTTTCTTATCTCTGCTTTTATCTTGTAACTGAAGTGTGAAATTCGAACCTTTTTTGTGTGCACCTCTTGGGGAAGTGAGGAAGTAATCTTTTGTGACTTAAACATGTGTGCCTCTCCCAGAAATTTATTTACTTTACTGAAACCTAGAAAGTGTTGCTTTAGCTTCTTTGCGTTTTTGTGCTCCCCCTAAAGAAAGGGAGGAGTGGTTTAAGCTGTGTGCACCTCCCAGAGTTGCAAGGAGTAAACTGAAGCTGTCTTGTAACTTAGGTGTGGTGTTTGCAGTTTTTCCTCATATTGAAACCTAAAAGGCGTTGTTTTACCCTCTTGCCTTTGTGTGCTCCCAGTATTTGCATTTGTTTAGGTGTGGTGTACCTCCCTGGGAGCCTTTTGCACTGATGCTTTTCAGTGTCACCCGAGTTCAGGAGTTCCATCCAAAACAGGGTTGTTGGAAAGCGCCTAGGTTTTGATAAGAGATGCGTATGTTTCTGGGATTACCCCTCTTGGATGGTTTACACTGTGGGGTATCCTGCACACACTATCCTGTGAAATGTTCTGTGGACTGTAACAATACTTGAACTTGCCAAACTAGTATTTATATCTCTCCGCATTTGAATTGCTTTGGAAATGCTCACATGAAGAGTTCTCATGGCACTAAATCATCTTAGAAAACATGACATGGCAAGGCCACATACTGTCAAATTGGACTAGATATGCTTTTGGTGAATTAACTGAAGTGTAATATTGTATGGCTATTCATTCATTAACACCACAACCTCTACTGAAGAATTCCCATCTGGATCCTGGCTTACACTGGGAGTTCCTGGGTGGGGAAAGCGTCTGACACAAATACCCCTATTTGTTTTACTTATTTATTTATCATCGTTGGTTATTGTTAAATATTTGATTATTGCCAAATGTATGGTCGTCTCTTGTCACCCTCTGCCTTTTATTCATTATGTAACATTCGTGTAACCACTCCCAAAGAGTCACTGGGTGGTGTTTGCAGCAAATTGAATGACTCCAATTGTTGTCTAAAAATTGAATGATAATGAAAAAGTTGTTAAACAAACGTCTCCTGCTTGGGAGCATGGAGAGGGGTGGTGGTGTGGAGAATTGTGGCAACCAAGCTAGATGCAAAAACCTTGCCATGGATGATGAGAGTATGAAGTACTTAACTCATGAAGAACAGGATGTTCTCACTTTCTTTGAGGAAACCATAGATGCCTTAGAAGATGACTTGGAGGAACCAGTCCTACGTGACAGTGGCATCCACTGTCAGTCCCCAAGGTCAACAGAAGAAAATGTGTCCAGTCATTCAGAGACTGAAGATATCATTGACTTAGTGCAGTCAACACCTGAGAGCAGTGACCATGTCTGGGTCAAACGTATCCTATTTTATCTACTTTGTGCTGTTGCAACTCTTATGTTTGTACCTTGTATGATTCCATGTTTTATTCAATTTATACAAGGTGTTGTATCCTCTGTGTACTTTGTAACCACTTCTACCAATGGACATGTCCAACAGATCAGGGCAACATTTGTAACCAAGCCCAAGAAATCTTTTCTAGTAACTGTGTAACAATTAGCTTCCCCTTCTCCCCCTCCTCCTTCCCTCCTGCTTGTTTCTTGTTGTTTCTTATCGCTTTTCTTTTCTTCACCACTGTGGAGGGTCACTTATACTTCATTTCAAGCAATCTTCGAGCCACGGGGTGGTGTGAGAATCCTTCTTTGTTTTTTTGGCTCAAAGCTTGTTTCCTGAGGTACTTCTTGTGATAAGACCCCGATTGGTTTATTGAGGAGGCAAATGATGGGCGCTACCCATGACAATCGACATCACTTTGTGGACATTTGAAAGCACCTTCCTCCAGAGTGACCTAATAGTGGCTTTTCAGTATCTAAGGGAGGACATAAGAAAAAAGGAGACAGACTCCAGCAGGGTCTGCTGTGACAGGACAAGGCTCATGGTTTCAAACTGAAAGGAGATTTAGATTGGACACATGGAAGAAATTTTGTACCGTAAGGGCAGTGAGGCTCTGGAAAAAGATTGCCTAGAGAGGTGCTGGAAGCCCCCTTGTGGGAATAAGGCGACACATTTCTTTCTGGCTCAGACTCTGCAACAACACTATACAGACCTGTAGCATTGTGAATTCTTTTCTTGTTTAAGAGATGGATTTACAACTAACTGGTTACCGGAGACAAAACTGCAACGATCTTGTGAAGACCTCAAAAACTGTACTGTAACACTCTTCTGAAAGTTGCAGAACAAACACAGGTTTTGCACAAGTGCAGTGAAGAAGCCGGGTTAGTCCTCTTGCTTAAGGTGCTCCACCTATGACCCTCCACAACCACCACACAAAGGGAGAACTGCTGGTTCAGTATGCACACAGCATGTAGTACCAGACCCTCTCTGCCTGGCAATAGCTCCTGGTCCAACTGGAAGGGATTGCATAAAGGAAACTGCCAACCCTGCGGCCAGTGGTGCTTGCCCCACCATATCCTCAACCACAGACCCTCAGATACCTACAGTATCTGCCGCAGTGACTTGATTTTCTTCCCTTTTTTCTCTCCTTTCTTCTTTTCCCTCTCTCACTTACTCATCTTTTAATAAAGGCACACCACTGCTCAATCACCACTTGACTCTGTTCTGAGTCTTAACTTGGAGGGCTGCTACTGGTGTAATGAACCACAAGCTGCTTTGGCTTGTAACACCTGTCCTTGGAGACATTCAAGGTCAGCCTGGATGGGGCTCTGAGCAAGCTTATGTAACTGTAGGTGTTCCTGTTCATTGCAGGGGAGTTGGACTAGATGACCTTTAAAGGTCCCTCCCAACTCAAATGATTCTGATTCTTTAAGGCAACAAAGCCTTTTTCTCCTTCCCCATGCCCCAAAGCATGACATGCAATTCCAGGTACTCACCTTAGTTCCAGTAAGTTCAGCAGCTAGATTCAAGCAGCCTCTGATCCATGATTTGCTATATACTGTAAGATAGTCCTCCGTGCTCAGAGTAAACAAATAGAGTAATTCAGCAAAACAAGAGGGGTACAACCCTCTGTAAACAAGAGGGGCGTTTGGGACTTAAAAGCTTTCTTGAGTTTCAAGTTTTTCCACATGAGGGCTTATTCAAATCTACTTTCTTGGCTCTGTATCTAAATGAATGTTTACAGTAGAACAGTAATTCTTCAGAGGTACTGAGGGTTGTTAGTTAGGGTAGTATGGTTACATCATGGTTGGACTCAATGATCTTTAAGGCCTTTTCTAACCTGAGTGAGTCTACGATGCCACCTCATAGACACTAGCAGAAGTTCATACTGCACGAGTGGCTTAAACGGATTGCAGTTCTGAATTCAGACCCTAAAGAGAACAAAGATTTTAGGACTTTACATTAAGATCTGGTATTAGAGAACCAACTTTGAAATCAAACCACTTGCTCTCACTATCTGATCAGTGGAGCATCTCCTATGGAAATTATGTTACTAACAACTTGGCCCACAGTTCTGAGCAATACTTGATTTCTAGTTTGTTTTAATGATCAAGAATAAGCTACTATATGAATGTAACAGTTGAAGAACGTTTTTTCTTCTTTTAGATTTGACGTATTTTCATTGTTTTTCTGCAAGAGTGAAATGAGAGCTGCAACCAGAGTGAAGTTCTCCCTAGAGCAGTTGCAATACCTTGTGGGGGGATGCAGGCAAAGGTTTTTCAGCATTAGAGTTCATATCCTCAAAGAATTAGGGCAGATTTCTGCCTCATTCCCAAAGAAAAGTTGGAATGAATGACCTCACAACTACCCTGCTACTCCAAAACAAACGCCATCATCTAATCTAAGTCTCTAATGGACACAGGACCATAAAAGAGATTATACTGCATAGAACTGCCAGATTTCTGTGACAATGTATACTCCTCCAGCTACGTCCAGCTCCTCATATATGCAAAGCTTTTAATGACATGAGAGCTCACAGCCATTTCAGTGGCATAACTGAATTCCAAAGTGTTTACAAGATAGAGTCTGCATTTTATGGCTCTGTTCAAGTCCCATTACTAGTCTGTAACAGAAGAGCTGGTATCCAAGCAGACCTTGTTATCTGACAGTAAGATATCTAGAGATAGCAAAAACTAGATATCTGATTGCAGCAATTCCATTTTCGTCACATTTACCCTGTTTTAAATGATGCTTCCACTGCTGCCTTGCCACAGGGATGTTGCATTTAAAGCTTTCTAAACACAACGCTGTGATCAGCTTCAGCATCAGGCACACACTGCTATTCCCTCCTCTCGGATACAACTCAGCTAAAGAATTAATTTTAAGGGCCCAGAAGAACGGATGGAATACAGACACTGGAGAGTTAACTGTCAGCTTCCTGAATGCTGTTCAAGTATGTATCTTCATCTCCAACACAAAGTGTTTTTAATCAACACAACGGTTTTTGTTAAAAGCAAAATCCAGACCTTTGTAACAAAGACGGCACAGATGATGCCTGTCAGCAAGGGGAGAAAATGGCAAAATTGTGTCCACACTCAAATTTTCAAACAACATCACTGGTGGTCAGTAGTTCAAAATGATGCTGGGAGTTTCTTGCTTTGATGTGCGCCGAACCTGCGGTTTATCATTCTGCAATTTTTATATTCTTTTGAATTTTCGTAAACTATTCACACAAACACACCATGCTCGCTTATCATTTACTGTGCACTGGTTCTAAGAGAACCTCACTGTCCCTGTTCCACGCTAGGATTTTGCTTCTTCCTTTGTTTTTCTTTATTCTGTCTTCCCCTCTATGACATCTGCAGTTTGAGAAGTTCAAGAAAGATATCATTTCCACATTCAATTTGAAAATTATTTTAATACTATAAAACTCATTTTTTCACATATTTTGTACAAAAGAGGAGTTGTTTTCTCTTAATTATAGGAGAATTATTTAAACCTTGAGATTCCAGCTAAGTAGGTCCAAAATAAAGCAAGACTGGGTTCTCCTGGTTCTGCAAGGCCCAAGTATGGCTTGCCCAAGGTCTCTTTCCAGTTTGGCTCTCACGATTGTGGACCACCTTGATGGAAAGTACTTCACATCATTGACTCTTCGGAGGCTTGTAATGAATTCGGCAACGCTCATTAAATACCTGCAACACCAAAACAGAAGAGCAAAAGCAAATCAGTCTTTGTCTAGAGTCTTCAGACCTACTTCAGGTAACTGTTCCTTCTCGCCACACCCAGCTCAAGGCACCCAGCACCATGATATCAATAAATGGCACTTACCAGCCCATCTGTCTCCATTTGCTTTCTCTCCTGGCTTTACTAAATCCAAAGTGTGCAGCTCAGTGCTGGGGAACTGCACAGCACTAATAGTATCCCCCCTCAGATAAGGCACTTACATCCTCGCAGTCTGTCTACGTAAGACACTGAACTTTTTGGCTAATTGGTTGGTAGGAGGCTTTTTTGTTTGTTATGGTTTTAAAGAGGGAGGGAAATGATCCTGACCAGCTGCGTTCTCTGAAGTCCACTGCAGAGTTCCAATCTTGGCATCAGATTCTCCTCTTTCCTGAGCAAATGCATTATATATAGTGATAAGAGATAAAAAGAGGTGCAAGTGTTCTTGGAAGCCATGCCCATACTTTCAGTTATTTGGCTGCAGGTGGTGCTGTTGCCAGCATTCCATGCAAAGGGCAAACTGCCCTCACCTCATTTACCTTTGGCACCTTCTCTGGGTAAAATTTGGGACACAGAACTAGAGACTGAAGATCACTTTACTTTAGCTCAAGCTGCAGAGCTCAGCAAGCAGTCTGCTTACCCTAACAAGGGCCAGTAAGTATGACTATAACAAATACAGCAGTTTGAATCAAAAGCATAACACGCAGGCTCAAAAAGTTGTCAGTGCTGTTATCAAATAATTTAACTTTTACCATTTTAGCACCAAACTTTGACCAGAGCATGTCCTGAAAAGTGGCACGAGCACCACCTAGCACCAAGCCAAGGCAATGGCAGTTACTAAGCAGGCACCCATGTGAGAGCACATTTTGCCAAGGTACCCTGGTCCTTCTCTGATACAAATTGTCTTTGATCTTTAGGATGTCAAATTTTGTGAAGCCTCCCCCAGGCTTCACGTGCAATGTGAAGGGTCTTTAGATTTGAGGAAGTTATGCATCATTTTATGTAAATATGTTATTCTGGAATAGAATTAGACAATTCTGCAATTGGTCTCCTTATTCAGCACGCAGAACCAACAGCTACTTCAGTAAAAGTGAAGTTTGCAGCATGCCTTGCAGCAAGAATTTAAGTAATCTTCAACTTCACTTCAAATTTAGTGTTCTTTAAAAAACACTATACATACTGCAAACTGATTCATAATAGAGAAAACATGACAACTCTGATGCAATTTCTTCCAAATGCATGCAAAGCCTGTCCCATTCAATTACCACATGCAGTGGGCACCTCTGGAAGGTGTGTAAAGATCTGAGATCAGGGAATCAATAGAAGGAAATTGTAGAACTTAAAAGCCACAAAGGTTTCCCATTAGAAGCATTTTCATACTAAGTAAATTGCACAATTTTTCTCCAAGTCATTCTACGGCATATATGCCTTAAAGGGTACTGGAAATGTAGTCTAAACTGCCATCAGGGAGGCTCTCTCACATCAAACAACATTCCAATCACATTTCAGCTTCCAACACACTATCATGCAATCTTGTAAAGCATATTTAACAGCAACTCTGAAGCCCATGGAAAATTCAATACTGCTATCTTACTAACACTCTCCTACTTTTAGAGCATCTACCCATAGACCCCAGGGTGTTATTCAGTCCAGTTAACTCCTGTAGCCTACCTGTGAAGTGTTACTGTTGTTTTTCACATTGGGAAAAGTGCTCAAGGTACCATAAAATAAACGTTGCCTGGTGAAGTTTGATTTTGATGTCTTTCATGTATTAATAGAAAACACTGCAATAACAAATTCTCACATAGAGGTGGTGCAGAGAGATTAATGTAAATGCCTTGTTTTGGAAGTCAGTTACTTGCTTGGTATCAGCCAAACAGATCACCTACTATAAAGCAGCACTTTTCTGTATCTCACTATTGCTACAGCTACTCAGAGTAAGTATCTCAAAATAACTTTCTTAATCACATATTTCCAATTTGCAGTGGTCAGGGTTAATGTAAATCCCCGAGGGTGTTTTTCAATGAAAAGTCTGCAACACTAAAAAAGAGCAGAGGTCCTCACCTGCACTCCAATAACCACTGCCATACAACAAATGGTATTAAATCCATAGCTTTGACTGGATCTAACGCCACTTATCCATCTGATCTTCCATCAGTGGTGTATTTTCATAGCTGAATAAGACCTCAGCTAAGCCTGCACTCAGATGGATGTGACAGTATAGCTGGAGATAAAACCCAGGCAGACATTTCTCTTCAAGTCCTTCTCTAAACACTTGCAGGCTGAAATCTCTCTGCACCATGTGCATACCTGATCACTTTTCAACTAAACATTCTCCATTCCCAGGAAGAGTCTGGCACTTCTGTCACTAACAAAATGACATAACCTAAAATAACCTAATTGTAGCTACAAGAAATCACTGATATTAGTGCAAAGTTTGGTGCCAATGTCAGGTTTTAGAACAGAGATACTGGAGAAGAAATAGGCATTTCTCCCCACAACCAACCCTACGCCCTTTAAAATCACCAGTGCTGTTTCCATGAAACGTTTGCCACTGGTGTTGTTAAAGTTATGGTATTTCTTACTCATATTCAAGCTGGCTCAAAATTAATTAAGCTTAAGGGCATGACTAAATAATTAAGGGCATGATAAGCTTTTCCAAACAGTACAGAGATTGAATGGAAAAACATGTAAACACTCATTTGTTTAGCTTCCATCCAGCTCTATTATGGGGATGATCTCCAAGGATACAGAAGACATGAAGTTGTATTCCATTTACCCTGATGAAACCTAGAACTAAAATCCTAAAGCTGAGATTAAGAAGGGAGTGGTGCACCTCGGGCCATCAATCCAGAAGGTGACACCAGAAAGAAACAGCAGGACTGCTCTTCACACTAGGATCATCCATCCAGGCCTGCAGAAACTGTCAGAAAGAGGTTTAGCTTCTACAACCACATCCTCCCTCTGCTCAGAAGCGTGACTGGCACCAGAGCCATGACTGAAAAGCTCATCCCCATGGCACCAGAAGAGGCCCAGTCAAGCTTTTCAGACAGGCCTCCACAGACAAATTTACCAAGTCCCTAGCCACTGAGTAAGGCTGAGGAGATCCATATGAGAAGCATTCTACAGTCCTTCTTCCCCACTATATCAGCCTCATTTCTTTCCTCCACAGTGCCTCTGAAAAACCCTGAAATCTGACGGAAAGCCCTGAAATGACTAACCTGAAACACTTGCCCCAGCACTGTCCTCACTGTTCCTAGTTAGCCTGCCTCATAAAGCATTTGTCACACAGCTCCAGGGCAGGACAGCTCAAACCCATAGCACAGCACTACATTGCTTTCTAAAATGACTGAGTACCTTCCAGCTTCTGTCATTTACCACTTCTTCAACATTCAGCTCGGACTGCATCAATTTCAACTGTAGAAAATAACAGACAAAGAAAGAAGTTATTGTCAAGACATTCCTTGCAGCTATCAGTATTCACCTCTGCAACTTCTGTGACAAAAACCCAATACGAGGTGCAAGCTGAAGTTAATCATCCTGCAAGCCTGGTCCTTGCATTCAGTCAATGCTTTGGGCAAGCTAGGGAAGTCTGCAAGGGGCATCCTGAAAGCAGAAGTTACTACCAGTTACTAATCCATTCTTAAATATTGCCTGTCAAGATCTGACAGAACAAACTGATCAGCCTTAATGGCTCCACAGCCATATGGTTGAATAGCCCTCAGTGCGTGGGATAGCTTGAGTTCTCAGTCTTCCACACGTATATTACTGGTGTCAAACAAGATAGCTAGCAACAGAATTAAGGGAAAATCACATATTTCTTTATTTAGGATTAAGATCAAGAAGGTATCCCTTCTGCTTCCTTTGCCATCTATTAGTGCGCTGACCAAAAAATGGTCTACAAGAACAGATCACATGCATTTATGGTCTTTGAACCAGTTACTATGATATTTGATTACAGCTGGACAAACTAGGTTTACACAGGTTGGAAGAGCTCTGAAATACCACAATAAGCAGTTCTAGAGAAGTCATTCAATCCAGGAGAAACATAAGAATCACTGTTTCAGCCCCATTAGTAACTCCATGAAGTATGTGACAGCTGTGTTCAGATGACCTGTGGTAATTTGGCCCCTCCACAAGTTCCAGAAGCAAAAGAGGGGGTATAAGAGTCCATTTGTCATTCATGCCCACAGTTAGGATTTATTTTACTTGGAATTTTAGACTCCAGAATGAATCAACTTTAAATATGTAGTTCCAGTCAGAGTTGGTAAACAGGTGCAAATCAAGACAGCAATCTCATCCAAAATGAGAAAACCTCCAAGCAGGACACCCAGACATGTACAGCTTACACCAGTGTTGGATGAGCTTTTGCCTACTCAATAGGATGTCAAACTATTTGAAATAATAGCACAGCACTAGCTGGGTGATCAGATGACCCTAACTAGGCTCTATAATGCCTCTGCTGAGAAGATCTTTACTGTATCACGGAAGAGTTTTCCCTGCTGGAATATATGAATAGATTTGCAATCATCTTTGACACCAAGTCCAAGCAAAACTACCATTTCAGTCTTTTGCTTAGAGATGCAGATCTAAACAGCAATGCAACCAGTGTTAATCAACAAGGCTACAAAGGTGGTTTGTGTTGGGTTATTTTGTTGTTGTTTTTTTTCCTTCTAAAACAGATTCTAACATTAAGCCCAACTAATTCACTCAATAAAATTAATATTCGTTAAGCTATATGTTTTGGACTTCCAGAGTTAACTTGGTTGGCTATTTTGAAATTTCATATAAGAGAACTAAGATAACAAATATCAAATGATTTTTTTTTACGTAAGTGGACTAAAAGAATCAGTTGCTAGACCTGCACAGCGCCAAGGATGTTTTTTTTTTTTTAAATGAGCAACCTAGAAGTAGTAATCTTGCATAAAGTCCCCCAGTTTGTACCACTAGCAGTATGAGAGAAGCACAAATAATGAAGAGTAAAACAGATCTGCACCGCAACCAAATAGAAATTTGAAAGGCATAGTCTTAAAATAGGAAATGTACTGTCAAAAGAAATTGCTTAAGTTCCAAGAAAAAGAAAAAAAAAAAACAAAACTGACCTCCTGGAGACGTGGGGGGAAGGGGGAAAAAAAAGTGTAAATTTGAGGTCACCTGACTGAAGGATTTCTGAGATGTTTACAAATTATGGATTGTTTTTAATATTTGAAATCACCTGTAGTTATTAAATGTTATCACTGCAACCTTCTTACTGGTTTCAGTGATAAACTCAGAAACTAAGTGATTTAAGGAACTGACTGCAAATGAACTTGCAGAAAATTCTAAGCTATTATACTAGTTTCCCCAAAGTATCACAGAATCATAAAATGACCAAGGTTGGAAAAGACCTCCAAGATCATCCAAGTCCCACCGTCCACTTATCAACAACATTTCCCACTAAACCATGTCCCTTAGTACAACAGTTATATGTTCCTTGAACACCTCCAGGGACAGCAACTCAATCACCTCCCTGGGCAGCCCATTCCAGTGCCTGACCATGCTTTGGAGAAATTTTTCCAAGCATCCATACTGAACCTCTCTTGGCACAACTTGAAGCCATTCCTTCTCATCCTATTGCCAGTCACATGGGAAAAGAGGCTGACCCCCAGCTCACCACAACCTCTCAAGGTAGCTGTAGTGAGAGACAAGTTCTCTCCTGAGTCTCCTCTACTCCAGACTAAACAGTCCCAATTACCTCAACCTCTCCTCTCGTAAGACCTGTGTTCCAGATCCTTCATCAGTTTCATTGTCCCTCCCTGGGCATAGTCAAGGGCCTCCATGTCTTTCTCATATTGAGAGAGCCAAAACAGAACATAGTACTTGAGGTGCAGCTTCACCAGAGCTGACTACAGGGGGACAAGTAATGTGGATGCTCTGTAAGTTAGACTTTAAGTGCAAAACCACTTGCCTGACACTTGGTTCTTCAAACACGAGTTCACATCAGAGCACTTCTCCAAAAGCATATGTCAAACAGGTCATTCAATGCCTGGAAACATCAAATGATGGACACTGAACCCTTGAGTTCCAGTCATCCCTCCAGGGAGTTCTTTAGTTACAAATGCATCAGTGTTTCATTGCTCTGGAAAGAAACGCTCTTTCAAACTTCTGATATGCCATCTACCTCACCTCTGCTGAAGTTTACCTTCCATCCACAGGCTACAAGATTGGGGTTTGCACATTACAATCCCTTGTGCAAATCCAGAAGTCTCTCTCACATAATCTAAACTAAATACTAACAACAGCAACAACAAAAAACTCAACTGGAATTCAAAGCTTCCTGGCAGCTCCTCAAAGTGGACAGGAACCTCGATTAATACAATGAATAAGAAAGATGCTTCTCAGGCTAATGATGTAAAAGGATGGCTTTAAGATAGCATAACTGTAGAGAGTAACTTAAACAGTTATCTTCTAGTGATCATACCTTTGCACCCATAGCCACCATCTGCAGTTGCACTACTTTTCACAAGAACTCAAAAAGACAAAAAAGGAACCTCCAGACAGATACTCTCCAGAAGAGAGTAAACAGTTATTTCCTACTAGGAGGTGTTTGTCAGCAAAGTTTAGAGTACATTGTGGAGAAGCACATGTTTTTCTAGGCATTCGGGTAATGGAATCTCAGAAGATGTGCCATTTACAGGATAAAAGCAGTTCTGTTCTTCTCTTACGGTTCCCACAAATCCAAATGGTAAGAACAGAGGATAACACTGCCTAAGTTCCACTGCCTAAGCTGGGACTGTTCAGCCTGGAGAAGGCTTCAGGGTAGCCTCTCAGCATCTAAAGGGGGCTATAAGAAAGAAGGGGTCACTCTTTAGCAGCATCTGTTGTGGTAGGACAAGGGGAAATGGTTTCAAACTAAAAAAGGGCAGATTTAGATTGGATACAAGGAAAATATTTTTTTACAATAAGGACGGTGAAGCACTAGAACAGGTTGTCCAGAGATGCAGTGGATGCCCTGTCCCTGGAAACACTCGAAATCAGGGCGGACATCAAACTTACTGAGCTGTAGATATCCCTAATCATTGCAACAGCTCTGCCCTGCTGTTGGGGAGAGCTGGACTAGATGAGGTTTTAAAGATCCCTTGCAACTCAAACAATTCTATTCTGTGAAGTCAAGCTCCCCTTCATGTCCTCTCCACCAACCAAGGAGATCTTTCCAGGTGGGAAGACAACCTCTTACTTCTAAGCAACCCCTCAAGATCTCCACCACTCACCTTTGTCTGCTCTTTCCTGAGTTGCTTTAATAATGCTACATCATCCTGTGCCTTTTCCCTCTCTTCTCTGAGAGTTTTCACTACACTGGAAGTCTGAGCAATGCAGTTTTTGATGATTCTCTCTCGGCTGGTGTGAGCTTCCATAAGCTAAGTGAGAGGAGGGAAAGTCATAAATCAGTCAGTCATCAAATTAAAAGAACTGTATTACAAGTTTAAGAGAGACTTTCTGGAATCAAAGTATTGCTATGCCTACAGAACTCCCTTTGTCCCTATAACCCATATGTTAGAAGCAACGCCGCTTTAAGCAGTAGCTACCAACTGGATCTGATGGTAAAAGTCAAAGATACGCATACAGATGACATATGAACAAGTGTTTTTGAGCACCACAAAACTATGCTAGCACTCATTTTTCAAAGAAAGAAGCAAGCCATCTGGAAATACATTTCAAAAGAATAGTACTGCAGGATAAGCCAGCGTACAGTGTGATTTTAAAGCTTTACATGCATGTGGTTTAGCTGTGGAGAGAAGTCAAGCATGCCAGCTATGAATACATTAAAGCATGACCTATCAAGTCAGCCTTTTCCTTAGAAACTGAGGTTCTCCACTTCAGTAGCCACCGCACATCATAAAATCTCAGAAAGTGAGCAGAAGTCAAAGGAACAGACACTTACAGATTGGTAGAGCTCTTTACATGTCTGGCTGGCGTCAACTTTCCCTACAAAGGAGGCTGTAGGAATTGTAGTGTTTAATTCATGAACGATTCTGTCATCAATCGTCCTCATCACCCTGAGCAACTCCTGTATTAAAGAAAAACAAATTAACAACAAAAAAAAATGTTTTACCCAAGAGAGTTGTACAGCTAAAAAAGCACCGTTCAGTGCTTTAACAGAAATCAAGATTTATCTTTAGAAATGGGGGGGGGGAGGGGAGGGAACAAACACACAAGGAAACCACAGTTTCGATGTGCTTGGTGCAAGACAATCGGTTTCCTTAGCAGGAAAGCCAGTGGGAAGCAACTGGGACAGCGCAAAGAAGAGAAAACCCGAGGAAGGCAGCGGCAGCCCCAGCTCGCGCAGCACAGCAGCGGGGTCACGGCAGGGCAGAGCTGTGGCAGCCCGCTCCCGGAGCCCCACAGGCACAGAGGGGGTGAAGGAAACGGGAAGCCGGCCCCAGGCTGCAGCCCCTAAGAGCCCCCCGCGGAAGACGCCGGCCTGTCGGAGGGCTCACGGCGTAACACAGCAGCACCGGCAGACCGCGCCGAGCCACCGCACTCCGAACAGCCCGTGGGCTCCCACGCGTGCGGCTTCTGCACGCAGCCTCACTCCATGAAGCCGAGCGGCCCGGTCACGTTTAACAAAGAGCCCGACCCCGCGGCCAATCGCCGGCGGGCAGGGCAGCGCTGGGGCGCTCAGCCCGCTCCCGGCCGCGACCGCGAAGGCCGGAGCCTCTGTGCGTGCCGTGAGAGCGTTCCCGAAGGGCGGGCGGAACGAGGGGTTGGGGGCGCCGAGGGCACGGCGGCCGGGCGGCCCCGCGGCCCCCCACACCGCCCGCCACACCGCCCCCCACATCGCCCCCCACACCGCCCCGCCGTCCCGCCGCGCGCCCCCTTCAGCGCCGCTACCTGGAACTCGGCGAAGTCCTCGCAGCCCACCGCGCTGCTGGGCGCCGCCATACTGGAAAGGCCGAGGGCGCGGCGGCGGCCAATCGGACGGGAAAGGCGGGGCGAAGCGGGGCCGGGCGGGCCCTGCCTTGGGGGGTCCGGAGTTGGCGGGGGCGGCGCGGCCGGAGGTCGCCGACGAGCCGAGGGGCGGGTCGGCGGCGGCGAGCGGGTCCGCGCGTCCCGCCGCCCACCTCCAATCGCGGGGCCGGGGCGGAGCGCTGCGGAGCGGTGACATTGAAGGGAGCCGGGCGGCGGGCGGCGACATGTGGGGCCGCGCCGGTGAGTGGCCGTCCCGGCGCGGGGAGCGGAGCTGCGGGGGCGGCTGCGCCTCGCCGGGGCCGAGCGGGAGTCCGCCCTCCCTTGGGGCCGGGGGACGCGTAACGCGGCGCTCGGCCCCTCCGAGGGGTCCCCGGCAGGCCGTGCGGGGCCTCCGGGCTGAGCCGCAGGCGGGAGAGGAACGGGCTGGGGCGCGTCGTTGTTGCTGATCCTCTGAAGACCTTGGACGCCGCTCCGTTCGGGAGAGCGTTGATCCCTTTTCCTTTCCCCCAGAGAGAAGACGTTTTCCTTCATAAAGGAGAATGCAGTCTATTTTACGTGCCCTTGTATCTTCCAGGTTTTTGCTTGTTTGTTTGTTTTCCCCTTGGGAATGTTTTCTTAATGAATAAATTAAGACTTTCTTCAGAGCACGTTTTCATACGTAAGGTGTTTTGTCCCGGTGCACCACAAAACTTCTGTCTCAGATCCCAGCTCTGTCATTGGGAATGACAAGATGAAGAAAATGTGGGTGCGCAGCGCTTGGAAGAGTGCTGCCCAGAGCAGTGTGTGTCTGAGTAGATAAGTTCCTTGAAGAGGTGCTGTGTCTTCTGCTGTAGGAACTGCTCATAGGCTGTAATCAGTCATTCTTGTTCTATATACACTTAATAGACAAACTCAAGTGATATATTTTAGAATTTGTAAAATTGACCTTAATTTCTTTATTAGATTTTGATGGTTTATAGAGTCACCTTTAATTTATTAGATTTCATAGATTATTATATCTGCAGTTTCTTTCATAGCATTAGATTTGTACCTACTGTTTTTATTTCTTGTTTTCTCTTGGGTCCGGGGAGGGAAACAACCTCCTACCTAAAAGCCAGCCTTCTCACTGCTTAATGTTCTGAGCTAGACCTAGCCCCTGTGTTTCCTCTGCTTTCTCTTCCAGATAAGGCTGTTAAGCTGCTGGAAAGAAACATTCCCTCCTTTCTGAGGATGAGTTGGGGAGCGGGGCCGAAGGTGAGCAGGAGGCTCTGCAGCAAACCCCAGGAGGAAAGTCCAGTGCAGCCAAGGGGTAAGTTTGTGATAAAGACTGTGCTACGTTTCATGCTGTCAACTGTTTAGATACCAAGGCTGCAGTCATCTGAACAAGAGCCCCTGCTTTTGTGAGAATTAACTCTTAATCTTTAGACTGAAAAACTGAGCATTAAAATTGGCACCAAGATCTTGTGTATCTTTTTTTAACATAGCCAAGAGGCAAATTTTCTTCTTGTGACAATAACAACTTCTGCTTTGTAGTAGATCATTAACGTCGTATTTGATGTACGGCCCTATACTCTGAGGCTCTTCAGCTGGAACTGACTGTTCAGCCCTAACACAGAGTTTAGGAACGGTATACCAGCTAAATACTTCTGCAGTTTTTTGTAGTAGAACCACCTCCAGCTGCTTGCAGACCTGAACATGCCCTGCAGGAGAGAATCTGGGTTATTGGCTCAATTGGTATTTAAAGTTATGGAGTGGGTCAGGGAAAGATGATGAGGTCATGAAACACTGCAGATGGGACAGTTATGATGCTCCGTTCAGATGCCTGTGTTACTGGTTCCCTTCTTGGCCTATTGGTGCTAGATCAAAGCAGTGTACAGATGTGAAGCATTTTGCATAAATCTGTTTAAAATTAAAAAACAAAGCAAAACCAAAACACATCTATACTGGGTGAGACCAAGAATCTCTTTAACACCATCATGTCTCTCGTAGTGGTCAATAAAGGGGCCACTACTTTTGTAGGAACTAAAAGGAATAGTGATGGATAGCAAGGATGTAAGGGTAAGAATAAATGAAACGGGGCACTGTCCCTACACTTCTGTCCCAGAGACAGTGTCTTTGTGTTTAATAATCTTTATTGGATTTTTGTTTTGTAAATTTGTGGAGTATCTTGAGGCTGAAACTATTTTTAGCACCCACATCCTCTGGGAAGGGGTTCCTCAGCTGAACGGCACTGTGAGAAAATATCTACTCCTTGTATTTATTTTTGAATCTCTCATATGCTGTTTTTCCTCTGTTCTTAATTCAGTACTCTTTCCAAAGCAGGGCAATTGTGGTCCACATTCACAGCATCATCTACAGTTCTGGTATCCTCTGTTGTGTTGTAGGGGTATTCAATTGTTGCTTTTCCAGGCTGATGGGTTTCAGTGTAATACGGTGTTTGTTCTGTGCTGGCCACTCCACATCTGTGATCACCCTTAGGAATCTTCTCTACTCATTGCAGTCCAACTGTTTTTGAGAAAAAGGCTCAACATTTCACATGCTTTTCAGAATGCTGGAGTTGTGTTTTTGAACAGTGACATAGTAACACTTCTGTGTTGCTCATTGTTCCTTTCCTTATCATTGCTAATAATACTGTTTGCCTTACTGTTTGTTGAACTTTTCCCCAAACTTCTTTGAAATCCTTTGAAATTGAAAGGACTGCTCCTCAGCAATAAAAGTTAGATTAGAGTTTATCTTTTGTATGTGAACTGGAAGTGCTTCTTATTTAAATACATGCAATTCCATTTGCCCTGCAACTGACTCAGGACTCTGAAGGCCTGCAGATTCTCGCGTATCCATCTTCTTTATGGTTCATAATAACTGAGTGTTGTCAGCAAGCTGTGTATCCACACCACTTCCTAGGTCATTAATGAATCCACCAATTCATTTATGAATCCATACATTCATGCAGAATCTATCCCATCCCATTATTTTTTTGTTTTGTAGGCTAGACTGTAATGTTACTTAAGGAAACCTTTCCCTACTTTGAGTGTTTTGTATATGGAGGTTGAAAGCTTGAGATGAAAATTAAGGATCTGATCTTTGCTTATGATCACCTGGCTGCTTATGCCTACAAATAAGATATCTCTGATTCCCTGGAAAATTTAAAATTCTTTTATGCTACGGAACAGGATTATTAACAGGTTTATTAATTTATTAGAGGTTTATAAATTTATTAGTTAAGAGGTTTATTAATCTGACCACGCGATAACCTTTTTGTTTTGTAACCAACTTTTGCAATTGTTCATCTATGGTTTAATGTAATATGGTCTAATTGTAAATCTAACTGGTTAGGGATTCAGCTTTTCTGACTGTCTTGGTTGGTTGGTTGTGTTTATTGTAGGGCGGCCTGTTTCGCGGGTGCCTGGACACAAGCCTACAGACTGGGAGAAGAAATGTTTGCTGTGGGCAGGCCATTTCAAGAAGCCAGAGGATATACCAGAGATCGTCTCGTAAGTGCCAGTTTCAAAGCTGAGAAAGAGAAATTGCCTGCACAGGAATAAGTTATCTGAATGCAATTCCAAAATACCTTTTCTGAAGGAGAATGGGTTTCCACAGCTGAAAATTCATATGCTGCTGTGATTGTATCATCCTGTAGATGGGATTATGTGACCTGAGAATTCTGTATTGCTGAGATGATTTAGATGTAAATCGTCTAGATTTCTCCTGTAGGGATGGCCAGCATCTATCGGTTGTTTCACTAGAAAAACATCACATTTTTATTCATCCAATCAAAAAGAAAAAAGATCTTTGCAAATATTAGCATGACCTTTTTCTAATGTTTTCCTTTACATGTCATAGCCTCCTATTGCATGTAACTTTCTTGATATAGCCATAAAGTAATTGAAACTCATGTAAAATATTTATTAATAAATGTCTTGAAGGCAGAGGCAGAGGGTAAGTTTCCCTATCGCTGCTGGAATCCAAATGTTACTGCCTTGGTCCCTGTGATATAGAAGATAAAACAGGATGTTCTAGTATACCTATCTAAAATGAAGATCAAATTTAACAAAAGCAATTTTTAAAAATGCAATTATTAGTTTAAAAAAGCATTTCCAGTGGCATTTAAAAGGGAATTCTTGGCTTTGTTGAGGGAAATAGTTCAGCCAAAGTTGAGAAGGGGATCAAGAACTATAAAATTACAAAAGCTTGTTTGCCTTTTCTAATCTGAGTAAGATTGAGCTGTAAGGGCATGTGATTATAATTGTGTCTTGCAAGATACAGTTGTCAAACATAACTAATTTGTTAAACAAAATAAACACTAAGTTACTGAATTGCTTTTAAAATTAAACTTGTGTTCAGATGACTGCCATTTCCTCTTGTATAGTGTAGGACACCCAAGATACTTCGAAAAGTAACTAGTAAATTGTTAGATCTGCTTCTGCACATTTCATCTTAAATGTATCCTGAACCCAAGTTGTTCATCACAGATTATTTGTAAGAACAAATAACCTGGAAGCTAAATTATTAGCTTCGTGCTAGATCACTGTGTTCTCTATATCAGATTTTTGTTTCAGATCAGTACTCTGAAATGGTGACCAAACCACTCTTGTGCTCCTCTTCAAAGGAAAGACCAAAAGCTTTTCAGTTCTTATGTCCCATGTGACTAACCATGCCAAACCATTGTGAATCCTTTCCTTCCAAATATAAGGGTTAAAACATGATACAGGATTCCACATTCACTTATGTTTGTGTACAGTGTTAGTACCTCAGTCCATTTAATTCCATTATCTGTCAGGCTTAGTGTATAATTATTTTGTGCCATGATGTTGATGCTTTTCAATTCATCAATAATTATATAGTATGCCAAATTTAATCAGTGAGCATATTGGAATTCCTTTAGAAGAGAGTCATTCACTCTAAATTCTGCAAGAAGAGTTAAATATATAGGAGTAGGTCAGTGGTTAGTGTGGAAAGCACACCTGGAAGTGTTACACTTCATTGGCTCTTCTCATATTGATACTCCTAATACAACTTTCCATTTACTGTAACTGAGATTTAATTTGATAGAACAATCTTCACAACATTTGGAAAACCTTAATAGCTATTCCTGTCATGGAAGATTTCTCTTAGAAAAGATGGCTTTGGACAGCTTACAATCCTCCGTGCCTCCTTCATTTCTCAGGAAAACAGATTACCCGAATGAAGTCTATTTCTTCTAGCAGGAGGGAAGTTGTAACCACTGGTATTCTACCAAGTCCTGTTCAGAATTTCCAGGAGCGTTCTTTTCAGCAGCCAGTGTGACATTTATAAATAGCTGTAGTAGAGGAAGCCTTCTTTGGAAAATATAAGGTACCATAAATTAAACCATTTTGAATCTCAGGCAAAAAGAATTGCTAAGCTGTGATAATATGCTCCTCTGGACAGGAAACTCAAACAGCTAACATTTTATTCCTTCTGACAAGTGTTTTTTTTTTAACCATTCTTCTGCTATTGAGGGAACATACATCTTACAGTTCTGGAACACACTGCGGTTCTAATGTGGATAAGGTACTCACTGTAAACTTTAGAAAGTAGTATCATAAACCAGCATTAGTAAAAATATCCTTCACTTGTTCCTGTCTTCCCTGTAGTGAACATGCATATAGAGATACTGCAGTGCAGTCAGGTGGCCTAAAAAGGCAATATTCTCTAACAGTTGAATAACTGAAAATTAAAAATGTTGTGTGTGGTTCCAGCTTTGAGAGGAACTCCTTTCTTACCATGATTTGCATCTATCCTGAGGTAGCTCTAGAGATCAGAATAGCCCATTCTTGTAAAACTTTGGGTTTGTTTACAGTTGGTGTTTTTTGTGAAAAGAACAAGGTATCTAGTGTAATGCGCAGACAGCATGCCAGGAGAAATCACACAACTAGCCACTGGCTTATTTAGGTCTTCAGTAATGAGTCTGTTATTTTACTACTTCTTGAGGATTGACGCAATCCGAGCAGCACAGACCAGTCTGCGGGTGAAGTTCAGCTACGTAATGATTGCCTTGACAATAATGGGATGCATAGCGATGGTGATCAGAGGGAAGCAGGTAAGCATAAACTTTTGGCTGGTGAGTGCAAATGCATTTTAACAAATTCCTCAGTTCCTCCTTTGGATTCTTAGAACTGTTTGTCCTCCCAGTTCCCCAGAAGGTAATGCTCACTGATTAATTCCCAAGTCAGAAAAGAAAAGGGTGCTATCACTGTTAGACTCTATATACAAAAACAGTCTTTTTCTCCTACTGCCTTCCCAGCCCAGCACAATATATCACATGCAATCTCATCCTGCACTTGCAACTTCTCAGTTTGAAGACAGGCTGCAGAAGTTTGAAAGGAAAAATAATTTTCTATTCTGTTAGTCTGCTAGACAGGTAAATGTTCCTCGGGCCAAAAGGATCCATACAGCTAATTGTGTGGTGAACCTATTACAAATCACAGTACCTCTCTATACACTGCAACAGCAAATAGTGTTTCTTCACCGAGACTGAGAATTCTCAAGGTCTTTAAACAGTGGGGAGTTATGGTGAGCACTAATTCTGTGCTCTTTAATTGTATTAGAAAAGTCTCCCTTTACTCTTAATGGAACAATTTTTTTTCCAATTACTGTATAATTGAAAAAGCTGTATATTTAATAGAAAAGCTGTAGACACCTAGCAACCATCCTCTCTCTACTCCTAGGCTGCCTTTCCCTAAAGCCATTCTTCTGATTACAACGTTTCACTCTTCTTTCTATTAACATTTCTAGGTAACCTTTAAAACTGAGTCTCAGTGCCAGCAAAATAGATTATTGAAGTGATAACACTTCTGCTTGTCTATATTCACTTCTCAAAATATAAAAGGATGCATCATTGAAATGAATCAGTGGAAAGGCTTCTCCTAGGCGTTAGCAGAAGAAATCAAGGACTAACAAGTCCCAGAAGTTATTCCTCTTAGGTTCACAGAGTATGAAAACAAACACTGGAAAAGAGGATAACTGCTTTGGGACCTTAGTTTTCACAGCAGCTGTAATCTGTTATACTTAACTTTCTGTTTCCAGTACCTCTGACTTCTGAAGACCGGAGATTAGTATGAAATACTGACCATAAGCACAGAATACATCTGCTAGTGCTATTAACAGAAAGGCATAACTTATTCCCAGAGAAATAATGAGTTTAAAGTAAAATTATCTGGAACCCTCTCTTTTCAAGGTATTGCCTTAGTAAGGATAGGCCAGATATCCTGTAAGCAGTTCATCTCTGTGGCCCCTTAAGTGCCACTTTCTACTCATGCTTTGTCATTATTTTGTAGGCTATAAAAAGGCATGAATCTCTTACAAGTATCAACATGGAGAAGAAAGCTCAGTGGAAGGAAGAAGCTACTCAGAGTGCATCTGCTAAACCTTAGAGGAGAAAAGGAAGAAATCAAGAATGGGGGAAGAAAAGCTGATGTCCTTTTCACTTCCTTTTCAGAGAGTTGCATCTTTTTTGTGTTCAGCATTTGTGTTCAAGAATGAACGCATTATCCTGTAATCATTAAAAACAAACATCTGTTTTCTTCCTGATACCTTTCCTCCAAACACTTTTTTAGTGCATGTAACTATTTCATTCATTAACTGTATTATAACTCATTACTTCAGTCATCCACTATCACTGACCAGCTTCCTTTAGAAAAAGATATTATATGTATTCTATATTTAAGGCTCCCTATGCAAGAACAATTATTAGGCAAGTCCTTGACTTGAGAGTAATTGTATGAACTACATTAACACTGTCCAAGTGATCAGAAGTTATTGGAAAGCTTTCTTACTTACTCTAGGTCCAATATATCCTTGCCTTCTTTTGCTAAAAACAGGAGAGGGAATGATAGTGAAATAGCATTCTGTAAAAACAATGTGTTGTAAATAAGAACCATGTTTTTTGGTTTGTTTTTTTTTTTTAAACACTGAGTTGGCAGTGAGGTAAGAGAAAATTAAAATTAAGATATGTATTTTAAAGAATACTGAGCATCAGCTTCAACCTGTGCTATCCAGTTGTCTACTTAGAGGAATATGAGAAAGTCAGTCAAACATTTCTGCTCTCTGGTACCAAGCTCTTTTTCAAAATTTATTTGTATTTATTTGCATATTTTCCCTTTAAATTGCTATCTGTGCTTTCATGATGCTAGCCTCAAGTTTCAGAAGCAGATCCCCTTCCTAATAGCCCTGTTTCTGGCATCATCTCAGAAGAGCTGCATACTGTTTGTGCTAAAGAGCATTCAGCAGTTGGAGACCAGTATTTTTTCCTCCTTTCAGTTCAACAGACTGGGAGATCATCATGGCTATTCAGATGTATTTTCCCAGGACTGCCTGTTAAAGTGGCCCCCAGGGACTCCAGAAACAGAAGAGGCATGTGTTTGACAGATGTAGTCTGTGAATATTTTGCTAGTGTGAGGCAGATAATTTTCCCTGAAACTTTTCTTCCTTGTGCTACTGCAAATTAGCAACATTGCTGAAGAAATTAAAAAAGTCCTTCAAAAATGCAAATAAGGATTGTGATTTCTGGTGCAGTATTTTGTACTGTTCTCGAGAGTGAGCAAGCACTGCAGTCCATATTTCTATGAATCGCATTCCTGGTTACCCCTCCTACTGCTGAGATGTAACCAATCAAATACAACATGCAGTCATTCCACAAAAGTCACAACGAGCAGGTGATGCCATGACCCCAACGACCCATTATCAGATTCTAAGACAGTCACTGCAAGAATGCTGTCATGCAAGCAGAGCAGGCTCTCACATATTTTCTATTCAGTTAATACTTAGTGGAAGTCATGCTTAATTCACTGCAGTTATGTGAATAGATCTTTCATAGATCTTGACAGCTTTGGTTGTCACACTACTAAGCTTACAGGTGCCTGTGATTACACTGAATAAAACCAAAGAGGAGAACATCAGCCTCATAGCAACCTGAAATAATGCCTGGAGAGAAATTTGTAATTTGATTTATGCTTGGTGATGACAGAACCTAAAACTATGCATCTCTCAGAAGCGTTCATTTTCAATAAACACCTCTGAATGCACTCTTTAACTAGCAGGTATCTCATCTATTTTTGTATATAAATCCTAGAAACCAACTCACCAACCAGAGCAGCAACATTGATCACTTTTTCCATTTCAGAAAGCATCTATAATCTTTATGCCCTCTTTTAATCAAAAATTGAACTCTGGTCCAGTAGTCCAACTGAAGTTCCATGCAGTAGCAGTCACATCCTTCCCTTATGAGTCTGGTATCCCCACAATTTCTGCATCTACGAGAAAACCTGCATGTTGCTGCGCACTTTTGTGTTTTCTTTCAGCTTCCGTGTAGGCTCAAAAAGCCTAAGTATGAGCTTTATGCCACCCTCCAACTCACCTCCAACCAATGCAGGTTTGGGGGCCTTTTTTGCAAGTAGTTTGGTAACATAAACATTAATCTTTATGAGAGGAATAAAAAAAAGAATCACTTTCTTACTGTGATAGGTTCCATGAAAGCATTTCTGAACACAGACAAATGTTTAAGAAATATATTCATACATTAGGTAGCTGCTCAGGCAGATATGTGCAGCTTACTGGAAAATACCCTGTACTACCTGATTAGGTCATACTTCTAGCCTAAGCTGTTTATAACACTTCACAATGAAAAAGAACATATTAAGAATTTAGAACAACATTTCATTTTTTTCCTTCCCTTTGGGTTAATCTGAAACACCATTTACTTTTATTCCAGCAAGTAAAAAAGCAAGTAATCCTACACCATGCACCTTTTTTTAACCGTACCTGTTCAGGATATGTCTCAATGCAGTGCTCAATCTGCCAACTTGAATACTGCTTCAGAAAACCATGCAGGAGCCCTACAGACATTGTCATAGTCGTACACAAAGAGATCTTGATTATTTTCCTACTAAGACTCAGGCATGTGAAGATCTTAATGTTTGTTAGCAAAAATAGACATAGGAAAGTACTAATCACACGTTGTGACAATTCCAAGCGAAAAGAAACCATACTGGAAGATACAGGGAATTACTTAAAGCTTTTCAGAGATGCAAGTTGCCCAACAGTACACCAGTGGTCCCAGAAAACCTCAGGGAAGCACAGTGATGCATAACCATGAGTATCGTTGCTTTTAGAGCTGGGTGGAGGGGCTGGTTCTTCAACAGTCTTAATGCTGACTGTTGTAGAAATGCAGGGTCAAGAATGCACCTGTTTTCCTGGGTCAGTGTCTTCCTCCTTTCCCTTAAGAGACAGGACTTCAACCATCAGTATTTGGATAGCGTCAAAGAACAGACATAGAAATAAAATAACAAGCTAGTCCCCAGGGAGCAGTTGCCTCAAATAGTTGTTTTGCCTGTGTGGTGTACTCCCAGAAGCCCCAGGCACTGGCCCTGCTTTAGGTACTGAAGTTTCAGCAACTTTCTGCCCTACCATCTCATGTATCCTGAATGCAAGAGAGCAATCTTGCCTGCTGTGTACCACTGGAAACTTTACCAACAGAGTGAATTGTAGCTCATTCCTGTTTGCTACGTAGCATGAAAGGAACTTCAAACCTTTTTAACAGTTGTTGCTCCTAACTTTTAGCATCCTTCTTTTAAGTCCTTACAGCAACACTGAGAATGTTCCTGTAAAAAAAGTTTCAACAAAGCTGAATATGAAGTTGATATTATTTCCTCCATTTCTACTCAAAGGTCTCTTTTCATAACTATGAGAACTATGTTAGCCATACAGGACCAATCAATGGTCAAGTGATAATGTAAGAGGATCCTCGCATTTTTTCAGAAGCATTTATCCTCCAAAACAGAGTCCTTTACATGTGGCCCAAATGTTATTTATTAGATGGGTATGTTACACCACGCATTTGGCTCTATCAAAATACAAATAGTTGAATTGCCCTTGGTTTACC
Source organism: Perdix hodgsoniae (assembly GCA_035772895.1). Lineage (NCBI taxonomy): Eukaryota > Metazoa > Chordata > Aves > Galliformes > Phasianidae > Perdix > Perdix hodgsoniae. The sequence continues at coordinate 1,431,979 of JAPSGF010000091.1, forward strand.
AAGTAATTCTGATCAGTCTGTATCAGTAAGCTCTTCCTTTCATAATGCACAAGTCTGTTCTCCCTTCCATACTCATGTAATCTGCAGCCTTTGTTAGAAATCTTGTTTCTTTCCAAGTCATTAGTAAGACTAAATAAAGCAAAGACAAGAACTGGTTGCTGGAAGATCCTGATGAAAATACATTCAATTGAGCACCATTTAAAATCAAATTGAGACCTATGAGTTAGCCACATTTTAATCCATTTAATGTGTGCCACATTGACTTCTGTATTGTTTTAGTTCTCAGTCAAAATATAATGCAGTACCAGTCAAATGTTTTACACAGTGTAAGTATATACAACAACAATATTACCTGTGTCAACCAAGCCTGTCACTTCAAACAAACATATCAAGTTTAAAGATTTATACTTATCTGCTCTGAATTCACATATCCACTGCAAAAGTAACAACACTGGCTAGGCTCCTTACACAGGAAGGCACACCATTCAGCTTAAATGGACTCATTTTTTAATTTGCTCATTTAGAGGCAATTGTCATTTTTCTCTTGGGGGCAGGGGAGGGAAACGCCAATGCACCACATTGTTTTCACTAGCCTGGAAGAGAAAACACTTATATATATAGATATATAGATATGTATATATATACACACATACGTATGTGTGTATATATATATACACGTGTGTGTGTATATATGTATATATACACACAAGTGTATATATACACAGAATATACATATATGAATATACAGAATATATGCACACACACTTTGCTCAGATTTGTTTACAAAATATGTAGCATTTTTATACCATCCAATAAGAGGTAAATGATTTTAAACAAATCTTATAGAAATGACATGTTATTGGAAATTTACACGTAAAAAAATCCAGCACAAAAAAATCCAAAAGCTAAAACAAGATTTTGCTACTAATCAGTGCTTCTATCACCCTTCAAGAAAAGAGAAACACAGTTATTTATATGTGATGTAAAGGCAACATTGAGGGTTTTTGTTTTTAAATTAACCACCAAATTTAACCCCCTAAGATTACAAAGAATCAAAGTTCATTTACAGATCAAGTGCAGTAAACTAAATGTTCCTTCAGCACAAAGCAGCACTAGAAAATAACTGGGAGAGGGAAGGGAGAGGCCAACTGGCTTAGCTGGGGAGGCAGCAAGTGGCTTCTGCAGCAGCCACGTAGATCAGTCTCCATCCTGAAGCACAGACAGAACCAAAGATTGTATTTAAATAATGATGACACAGAGTTGATGTGTTCAGGCCTTTGCCTAGCTTCTTTCAGCACTTCGATGAGCATTTTATATATTTGTATTAATCTGTATACAGTGGACTGTTTTTGCTTTTGCAGTGGCTTGTCACTGAGAGGAGTCATACAGAGGATCTTGCAGACAGTTCTGCCACTAACATTTACCACAGGTACATGACACTGCAGATGTCAGAGGCATTTTTGAAATGTTTACGCTGGACAAATGTGTGTTACAAATGTTCCAAATGGCTTGAAAGAACACAGCCCATTGCTGGGGGATGAGGGGGGCAGATAGCCTGGAGAATCCATTGCCTTTACAGAAATTGAACTGCCACTTACAATCACATGGCATCTCCCCCTTTTTGAAGAGTTTGGTGTCCATGTCAACTGAACTCAGTGAGGAGTGGCCGGCCTTTGCATCAGATGTCTGTGATCCAAGCAGCTTGCAGAGCCAAGAACATGCTGCTAGCAGAAGGCAGTCTACAGCTGTGGATGACAGCTGTCATGCAGTCAGCAGTGCCTTACAGATGTCACCTGTAGGAACCAAGCATTCCATGCTAGTTCACCTGAAGTCCCATAAACAGCAGAAGGAATAATGAAATGAAAGGGCCAGGTGGAGCTGGATGTAATATTAACTATCCTTTGAGCATAGTGTCATTTTAGTTCTTAAATATGAGGCTTGACCAGTAGGACTCTGTTAGGCGAGTTGGAAAGGAAGCTCTTGTCTTGTGAAAATGAAAAGGAGATTAACACTCCTTGTGCTAAGTTTTACAAATTAAGATTTTGTGTTCAGAAGGTAATTTTTCAGAACTCAGTTCAAGTCAAGCTGTGTAAAAATGTTAAGAGGCAATAGAAATTTTTCCGCCATAACTCTACTACTAAGGACCAGACTTTGTAGCACGAAGTCAGGAAGGGCTGGAATTTAAGGTAGGCCTGGCCAGATTATACTGTGCTGGCAAGCAAAATGAGAGTAGTTTCTCCATTCTAAAAGCTGTTTCAAAAAGTATTTCTGGGAAGGTGGTAGGAGTGACCTATTCACAGGTTCCTTTTTGTGGATGGAAAGACTGAGAAGGTACGCAGATCTCCACAGTGGACTGCAGCCCACACTGAGAGCTCGATGTTGAGAAGGGGTAGGGCCACGTGTGTTTTTAAAAACCAGAAAACACATCCATTGGAGCTTGTTGTTGCAGGGGATAGAAGACTTATTCCATTATTTGTAATGATCTATATTCCAATAGCTCCAGCTGGCACATACAGCAAAGGAGATACATTCCATATGAAGATTTAACACAACTCACACAGCGATCCGAGGAGGCATCCAGAGAAAAGTATGGGAAATGAATTTAGCCACGTTCTCAGAAAGTCTGAAAGTCTCCCTGGAACTGCAGGCACACACTGCAGTAAATACATGAGAAAGGCAGCCTTGCCTTGGATGCCAGGAGTGCGGGGGACTAGTGGAGGTGGGATTCTTTTCCTGTAGTAGGAGTAGGGAATATCTCAAAAGTATAGAAATGTGCCTCAACCTCATGAAGATGACAGTGGAGAGGTTCAGAATCTAGAGAAGTGTGATTCTGGCAACCCCTTGCCAAGAAGGGGGCATCCTGCCACAGAGAGCCAAAAGTTTTCCAGACGTATGTAAGAGAATGTGCACAAGGCAAGCAAATGAGCGCAAACAGGGTTATGGAAAACACTGAGAGAATCACTCCACAGGTGGCTTGTGGCTCGACAACAGGACTGGCTAGGTAGAGGAGCACACAGCACAGAGGCAACTCAGAGCTGGAAGCCTTCCATGGGAGCCTCACACTGCTGGAAGATGTACTGTTGCTGGCTGAGATCCACTTGTGGGGCAATGCTACTGTCTTCATCCTCTGTTCCAAAGTAGTGCTCAATCAGATCAAATGCCTTCTGATAAATCTCTTGATTCTCATGACTCTGGAGGAACTCAATTTTGTCAAGACCTGCAGAGAAAAGAAGTGTGCAAAGTTACATCTTGGTGAAGCATTACAACCAATGATCATATTCAGTCTGTTTTAAATATCACATCCCATCAACCTTTAGAAAAAGATCTAGACATTTTTGTGACATTAGGTGGCTAGGTAATCACACATCTCTGTGGCCAGCTATATCTGTGCTAAAAGAGCGTATGCGTATATCAATGGGGAATTTGTGCTTTGCCTCTCTACTGTAAAGACTTAGAAACAAGAAGAGGGAACAACCTCAGTCCAAGTGATCCAGAAGGGAAGGAATGGGGGTCCTTCAGTCTACCAATTTCAGTTGCTATTAACAGAACAAATACTCAAATTCACCTGGAATCTGTCAGTCAGAATCTTTCAAAAACTTTTTATTATTTTATTTATATCATTTTATTCCAAAAACACAGTTAAAACTAACTGGTTTTACTGTGCAACTGGCACACATACAATGACTATACACCACAACTGAATTGACATGACATAAACTCTCCTTTATAGCCATACAAATTATATATGGATTGCTTGCCACTTCAGTATTTTTTAAAACATAAGGAAAGCCATGAGCTTATAGACAGGGAATGCAGAATGGTCCAACAGCACAGTGTGCTAAGAAAACAGAGGATTAAGACCTCATGAAGTAGAGAGCAAGCACACTTACTGTATCCTCTGTACTTGTCATATGGAAGAGAGGAGCCAGCAGTCCACAAAAAATGCATTAAGAAAAAACCTCCAATATGGCAAGAGTGTTAAATGGTGAGCAACTTACAAACTCCTTTACCTTCAGTCTTCTGCTAAGACAACCTTATTTATGGCATGAAAAATGAAATTAAGTTGATCTCAAAGATACTTAGTTGTACTGAGAAACACTGCTGAGGTGAAGAAACAGATGTATCACACAAGACAGAAAATGTCCAGACTCAGCTGAGAAGACCTCAGGCCTTTTAACAAGAAAACTAACCTTAAAGAGTAGCAGTACCTCAGAATCAGGATGAAATGACTGCAGCAAATACCACAACAGCAAAGCAAAGACAAACCAGGAAGTTGCTGCTGCTGGCAGAATTCTCCAAGGCAGCAGAGAGAGAAAGAATAGGCCTGAAAACTGTGCAACAGAACAGAGCTCCTGAAGTTTATCTGCTGTGGAAGGAACGTACTACAGGCTGAATGATACCCAGAAGGCTTCCTCAATGTGAAAAAGACAGGAAAGACCATCTGCATACATTGTCTCAAGCTACATGCAAAAAAACGAAAGTAAATGTTGAAGTACATTGGTGGATGGGAACTTGTCTAAGAACAGTTAACAGTGATAAGGAAATCAATTCAGCCTGGTCAACTGAAACTCTAATGGATCCATGGTCATTGCTTTAAAACCTGCCATCCACAGGCATTCTGCTCATACCATATGCTTCCTCAATAAGAGCGCAGTAAGGATTAATGCCAGCGCCGCTGCGCTTGGATTCCTGCTCTCCAAGCCGCAAGATGTTCTCCAGCCCACTCAGTGCTACTTGCACAATCTTTGAGTCCATTACAGTAAGGAGGTCACAGAGTGGTTTGATGCATCCCAATTCTACTAAATATCTGAAAAACATTACAAACAATTAATCAGGTTCTATGTGAAGTTACAGCAGATATTGTCATTTAAGCATTTAGTGTGAAGGACTAAGAACCAGAACAATCAGATAAAATATCAACTTGATCAGAGAAAACAAAAACTACAGACAGTTATTTGTATCTTACCAATTCTGCTAAAACACTGAAAGTGTCATATACATCTTCTATTTTATATATTTTCTTATGTATAATTTAATTTTCTAGCTTGTATTTATATACATCTTTACCTATAAGTTTTAAATGAATATTATTAATATGAACATACTAGTATAAGAAACAGGAAGAATAATGCATATGATGCCCCAGTTTCAGGGGCTTGGCAGTAGGTCTCTGAGCCATTCCGCTCCAGTCTTCTAACATATTTTATTACATTCTGAAATGATCACTGTGAAATAAGTTTAAATTTTAATTTTTTTCACACAAGAGAAAAGGTTCAATTAATGTAATTAAATATTATAGATGAAATTCTCATGTGGTTTCTCTATACAGGAATGTCTCATTCACAACTCAATCCGAAAATGACACCTCTAGACAAATACTGGAGGCACACAATTGTACATGGTGCCTGTCAGAACTGTACCAATTCTTTATAGAAAAGTCTTCCAGCTTCTAGATTACTAATTTGGTTCCTTGAACAAGAACTAGTTCACCCAATTGCACTGAAATATTTGTACTATTTCATACTTGATCTGTTCAGCAGAGCCTCCAGATGTTGCATTTGTGATTGCCCAAGCTGCTTCCTTCCTTGTTCGAAACTCAGCTGTTTGCAAAATATTTATAAGAGCTGGAAAGATATGAGCATCAATGACTGTCTGCAAAAAAGAAATGACATGTCAGGGTTATAACTAGAATTAGAAACAAATTCCTTGTGCTGGCCCATTTAATGTCTATGCTCAGGATCACATATTAAACAATGAAGCAAACTTCTTAACAGACAAAAATAAGTTTATAGCTTTACATTCAAAACCCAAACTATCTCCAAATTGAACAGATCAGGTGAAACTACCTTCATATCTAACATGCCACAATTACATTTTGACAGCAAGAGAATGCCATATTTCCCTTACTTTTCCAGATAGTGAACCACTCAGCTATTAAGTCAGTGAACTACTAAGTCATTAGGATTCCCTAAGAAGAAAAAAAGAATTCATAAGCCTGTTTGTATGACACTGTATTCTGACTGGATTAGACAACAGGGCAAAGAAAAAGTGTATTTTGAGAACTAAGAATTCTGCAAAGCAAGCAAACACCAGTATGTTCCTTCCTGGAAAAAAGACAAAGCAACAGACTGTTCGATACGATGCTTACTTAGCTGCTTAGCCTATCAAACTCATACAAGTCAAATGAGTATTTAGCAGCTCAAAGTTTCTAATAACTTCTGGAAATAATGTTCTGCAGTAATGAGGCAAATGAAACCACTTCAGTAATATATCCATGATAAAGATTTGAAATACTTTCCCAAGGATCTCTAAAACAATCAAGAGCTTAGGGTATGTTTTTAAAAACTGTTTTGTAAGTACATCATCATAGAATTGGTAACAGGAAATTCAAAGCCAAAGAGATTCTTTGCAAGGAGCTCCATAAAATGGAACAGACTGCACCCAGCATAAAGCTACAGACAGTTCTCTTCCTTTTACCCTTCCTGCTTATCTGGGCACCCATGCAGCATGAACTTGCAAATCCACATGTGCACAAGTTTTATCAACAGATCCATGAACAGACTCCCTTACACAGAATGTGTATGCTTCTGTAAAGGCAACCTGTGGACTGCAAGTAAAAACAGTGTGCCAGTTTGACAACCATCACAAAACACAACTTAAAGGAATTCAAGAACAGAAAGCTCTTTTACATTTGCCTGTTTGCTAGCACTGAAAGGTTTCATGTTTGTTTTAGATTTGGCGGAAGAAGTGCTATAAGAGTGAGAAGATTCAACATAAATCCTTTTCCATTTTCTGCACTGATAAAGGTACTCTCCACAACCCTGCTGCCAAATTCCATCTTCTGAAAGGACAGTAACAAACACTAATACAGAAATATAAGAAATGCCAATACCGTGGTTTCATAACTCTGAAGTATGTCTCCTGGATTCACTGATCAAAGTGCAACTTCTCCAGAATCGATAATAGCATATTTTGAAGGAAAGCCTTAAATAGTATAAGCTTCAGTGTGGTAGAATAGATGCTTGCAGCATCTATTATTTTAAAACCCATGTCTCACAGCCTTTTCTACAGTGATTGTTCTTGAACAAGAATACACAATCATTCCTAGCTCTGGTATTTTAAGTGGAAACAACATTCTAGAAGTAGGTCACACTTTCCTCTCAAGTACATTTATTTAGACGATAACAGAGAAATACTGAACTACTGAAATAGATATCTTTTTTCTCTTGAAGAAAAGCACACCTGAAACAGAGCAAAACCCTTAAGGATTGTGATAGGATGAGATCGTACAACCAAAGATTTTAAAAGTGTTAACTTGAATGACTTTTTTCCCCTCTTACCACAGTCTGTGTCTGATATGAAAGTGTGCTGAAAACTCAAGTAATGAAGATGAATATTAAAAAAGTGCTCAAGCTCAGCACAGCTTTTAAGTAAAATGAACTGTAAAGGGACTTCAGCTCAGTAACTGGTCCTTGAAAAATCTAAGATGCTTTGGCCATTCATGAAAATAGGTGGGAAACAACTTCTTACTAGACATAAGGCGAAGGATACTTAAACATTCTTTCTGAGCAGATGATGTACAGTAACTTTCTTATTTATGTATGCCCTCTAAATATGTCTGAAATTTAAAATTTATAAAGAAATTTGGTAACAGCTACTAGGCACTGAAACAGTATTTTCTGTTTTCAGCCCAATAGCTAATGCAGAGCCCATCCTTAAAAAGATGAAACCAACACCAAAATTTATGCATCCCTTCAGATACGCTGAAACCATTCTGACACACAACAGAATCTTGCAGAAAACTAAAATTGTTTTTCTAAAGATGGCACTCCTGCAAATTTCCAATAACTGCTCATCTTAGAAACATTCCATCCTTTTTATTTCTTCTGATCAAGCTTCTTCACTTGATAATAGTTTATTTTAAAGAATATTGCTACACTGAAGTGAATTTCTAGAGTTTTATTACATTTGTATCAGTGTCAAACCTAACTAATTTATATCCAGTTATGGAACAACTCTCCAGCAGTAGTGTATTATAAGTCAATGGCTAAATTTTCTCATTTGAGTTTCAACAAGTAAATTGCATATGGTACGCAAAAATACGGATACAGTATGCAAGTGTCTACACATGATTCAGCACATGCGCATGAAAGCAACCAAGTCTTACAGTGCGATTGTGTTTTCCTGCTCCTGCAAGCTGTCTCAGTAGCTTTAGCAATTCAAAGATTACAGTCACCACTCTATCTAGCAACTGTGAGTACAGTCCTACTCCTACGTTCTCCTCCTTAGGCTGGAAATTTCAGTTTACACAGGCTTCACAGTAATTTGTGATCCAGGAAACATCCAGGAAACACTTGAGATCTCAGTTCTAACTGACTTTTATGTCATTTACACAGACACTAAGCCCATGCACTCCAAATTGTTTGTAAAGTAAACTTCTACATTGTTTACACAAGGTTGCTACCTCTTCTCAGTAAGAATCTGCAATGTAATAAACAGTACTGTGTTGAGGTGTCTGCAGCTTTAAGTCTCTTCTACAAAAAAATACAGTAACATGAACTGCTGAGGTTTTCAGACAGAATAAATGATTGAAAGGTATTCTAGCTCTACTGCCCTCCATATGGCGTGATATATGGATTTACCATACACAGAAGCTTAAAGTGGACTTTTATTAAAACATAAATTTAAAAATCTTTCATCTGAGTTTTGCTAGTCCCCAGACAAATATGACATTCTCAGCAATACCATAACTTGTTTCTGACTTTTTTTTTTAAAGTTTTGCCACTACAAAAGGCACAAAGATTTTAGACCATTGGTGCAAACTATAGCATGGATCAACATAATGTATACTTAACTTCATAGTTCACCTGTGTAAACAGCAACGTTGTATGCGAACTACATTCTTCTTCTTCTATGGCCCCAGTCTTACTGTGGCCTTTACAGACAATTTCTAACAATTCTCAGCTTCCATCCACACCCAAGTAATAAAAATGCCTTTCATTCAGTCTATAAAACTGATACACAAGGTAGCATTTGCTACACTTCCCCACAGCACATTTCAGCAAGGATAAGAAAATCCACAGAAAAATATGGCATAGATCCAGATGTTACCACGCACAGCCATACTCCATGTTCCAGATGTTCATGTGAGAATTTAAGGCATAAGAAAAAGAAGTGGTAAGTTTTTTTTAACCTGCCAGCAGGAGAGAACTCCTATGATGTCTTCACTGTCAGATATGGAAGATTGTACCTGGTGTACTGCCTTTCATAGCTTTTCAACAGCTGCGAAGTTAGACAACATTTTCTGAGGCATCTGATAGCCTTTCATACCCTTCAGAAGGGTCGACAGTCAGGATTTAGCTTCAGTTGTGCAGTTCTCCTTCTGATTCCCAGGAAGATGTAGTTCCCCTTCTCCCTGACTGGGGAAGCTATCCACTGAAGTACAGCAAAGCTGTATACAAACTAGGAAATTAACAAACAAAAACTATACTTAGTGACAATCAAGACTGCATCAGGATATACACATCCAACCCAAACCTTAAAAGCACAGAAATAAAGAGGGGAAAGACTGCTGTACTCTATCACACTTTTCTGTTGCCTAAACACTGTTTGATAACACACTCTGAAAGGCTTTCACTTCCACCTTTGGAGGAGAAAAACACACAAATGCAAGCCTCCTGCGTTTTAAGCGTTAAATACAAGCAATACAGCACTTACTTCCACACATTTCATGCATGTTAACTTACATTGCCTTAACACTAGAAAAAGTTTATTGTGTTTGAGTGCAAATCTAACAGTGTTAGACTGTCGTCTTATCTTTTAGAAATGGCAGTGAAAGCCTCTGGAGTGTGCTATCAAACAGCATTATAGACAGTATGAAAGTGGAAATGAATATAGGAGTCCTTCCCTCTAACTTTATATTTCTATATTTAAGAGTGGGTGGATGGAGGGAGTGTAATCCAATGCAATCTTAAACACTAAATATAGCTTTGTCTGTTAATACTGATTGGATAAAATACATATTAAATTTACTAAAATATTTCATTTTCTTCCTGTTGTTCTGAAGTGATTCTAAAATTGCGGCTTGAGCACTACCCAAAGTTTCCATAGTATTCTAACACACTGCTCTGGAGCAATAATCCACTCATAAGAACAGCTTATAAGTCACAATAATGTTATTTACTGCATAAAGCAGGTATTCAACTTTCGGGAAAAGCTGAAATTACAATTATTTGCTTTCTGGCTAAAGATTGCACTTGTTTGAAGTCTAGTTTAACTGGAATAGATCTGGCTACAGTTTGCCACCTGCAGTAGGAACTATCAAACAATTTAGAAGCACTGGGGAAGAAGGAAAAGAAATTTAGTTTAGAGCTGCATCTAGTATTTCCTTCTACAAGGAAGGACAGTTCTCAAGAAGTGATATTTTAATTCATGGCAAAGTGTAAATTTGTCTTTGGAATTAATTTCTACAAAGCAAGAATAAAGAACTCATATGAGACAGGTTCATCCATGCACTTATTTCAATTATATGTTCTTCACAAATAGCAATTATCCCTTGTCCTCGCAGCTACTGATATCAGACAAGGATTCTACTCTTCATTTTAGCATAGGATCATCTTCAAGAATCTTTACCAAACAGCATATTCCAACTTCAAATATTTTGAAGTGTTTTTCAGCTCAAACATTTACAGTGATTGACACTGACTAGAAGTTACCTGAAGTAATATCTCAGAGAAGGAATTTTGTGAGAAAAGCAGACATAACAGCTCCAGATCTGATAGGAGGTTTCATTACACCTTAAACTTCAAAAGACAAAGTCTCCAGTCAAACTAGACTTAGAAGAATAAGAGCTTTTCTATAACCTTTTTACACATCTATGATGAAACTTTCAGCATATGATAATCATTGCAATTATACCTGTAGTTGCTAATTTGTATTTCCAAGAAAAAATGCCTCAAGTATTCCAGTCAAGCATGCTGTAAACATTCTGAAACAGCCCTTACTTCAGTTCTCCTCTAATTGGCCTCTTAAGGTCTCAAAAATGTAAGCCTCAGGACAGATACTGTTTGCAAAATGCCACAATCAGGATAGTTATCTTCAACCCAGGATCAGAATAACTACTTATTTTCATTTCAGCTTTATGGCTGACAGCATGGACTGTATTGGCTATTCACCTGAGACAGCCAGTGTTTCACTATACAGTATGTGTTCAAAAGTTCAAAGGCAGCTCAATTTGTCCGAACAAGGACAAATGTGTTATTAAATAAGGAACTACCAATTTCGCTTCTGAGAATTTTCTTCTCACATTTTTTTCACTGGAATTGGATGCAAATACTTGATAGATAGCCTTCCAATATGGCACAGTCTAAGGCAGGCTATGTTATGTTTAAATTTAAACACACTTTGTGGTTTGCTTTACACTACATTTTCTTCATGCAAGAGTTCTGAGAAAACAAGCTTCTGTCCACACAACCACAAATATTTTTCTATGCATACTGAAGGGTTCTTCTCTACTTCCAAATGATCACTTGCTAGAAATGAAGGCACAATATTAATGACTTCCGCCATCTTTGCCTTCTCATCTCCCTTTACCAAGACAGAAAGCAATTCTGTTCTGTTCTCAGTAGAAAGGGAACCAGCCTACACAGGCAGTAAGACACCTTGAAACATTCGAAAAATACTAAACACACAATCAAAGACGTACAAAACAATTTTCTGTTTTCTTACAACAGATTTTGTCAAATGAAGATACTACATTATCATCACTTTATTGGAAAAAAGATGGGACAACAGTTTAAAAGACAGAGTTTTATAAAAGCTGTAGTTAAGATTCCATCTAAATCCTTACTTTTGGATGTCTGAGCAGTATATATCAGGTGTAAGACTGCTGTGCTAACAAGGACAGCCACTACTAATTGTTTCACTTGAACAGAACGATATGGAACAATGAACGTAGAAGGGACAGAAGTGAATGAATTATTGAAATAGCTTCTAGGTGTACTACAGTATAAATTATCTCTAAAACTTGATAGTGAAAATAGAAATCCTGGCATTTTGAAAAAATGCTCTATCAGCAAACTTTAATTTTTATTGATGTTTCAGATACTTGTTTATTTACAGAATGACTTCTGTGAAAACTTTCGTTTCTCTCAAGCTCTTTTTTCTTCACAGTTTGCAATATTCCTACATGATTATGCATCTTGAATTACATCTTTGACAGACCTGAGAAAAATAAATGCATTGGGTTGGACAGTTCTGCAGAACTCCAAAGCTTAGAACTCTTAGGCCTCCCAGGAGAAGCAATAACCTTCTACATAGAAATAGAGAGGAGCAGCACTAAGGTAGTAACAGCATGGGTAAGGTAAAGATCCAAAAGATCCTTCACTGAAAGGAAAGCAAAGGCAAAAACATTCCTACCCTACTACAGGTAGTACTGACTACCTTCCTTGCAGTGCTAACCGTACAACAGTAAGAACTGCTGATACAGGAAGAAGCAGTGACACAGCAGCTCATTTTATATAGTTCTTCTTAAACCTTCACCAAGTCCATAGATGTAATACATAAGCAGCAGCACAGTCAGAATCAAAATTTTTAGAGATCTACCAAGGTTAGATGGCATGACCATATCCCTTTTACTTCAGAGAAAAATAAACCACAAAAACATGATCTTCAGTATTAAGAGTAAAATTTTGACTAAGAAAGGCAACTACAACTGCAGGTTTCTTTGCCCTTGGTTCCACTTTCATTTTAGTCACACCCTTGAATCCGATTAGAAAGACCTATGGTGTTTCACTTTCTGTAAGTCTTGTTTTCTCTCCTCCTTGCTTTCTAAGATGAGTACCTCTTAAGTTAAATATTCACACTCAGTTCTAAGTATCTAAGGAGAGACTGAAAAATCTTCCTGAAAAGTCTTATCCTTATTTTCTGTTCTTTCTGAGAGGTAGATGAAGATCTCATTTGAGTCAGCAGCTGAATGTGGTTTGTAAAGAAGGTATAACTTAAGAGATCACAATGACCACCTGCAGAACAGGTATTATACTTTTTTTTTTTTAAATAACAAACTTTCTACAGAAATAATTCTATTCCTTCGGTGAAGAATCTTAACACTTCATGCTGACTCTGATGATACAGAATGAACAATCCAGAGATATCAGATATAAGACTAGTAAATGTTAGACTGCCTTACAAGGAAAAGTATGTACGCACAACTGACAAACGAAACGTGGATATGGCTGAGTTTTTGTGCATCCATGCATTACTTCTCCCAGGTTATTAAGTGGTAGCAAAAATATTTCTAATATCTAATATTTATGCTATCCATTTCTATTCCTCAAAGACTGGATGTCTTCAGTTGGACTTCCATGTGTCCTCAGCAACCTCTGAGAATGCTCTCTAAAATCCCATGAGAAAAGCACTGAGAAATACATCAGAAAAATTAAGTTTGATTTACGTGAGGAAATTTTCATTCAGCTTGACGGTAACCTTGTATATTTCACCAAAATCTGTTTTTCCAACAATTCTGAAAAAGGTACAAGGTGTTGTCTTTGAAGCAAAAAATCCTTTAGCATAGTTGCTCTTAAAATTCCAGATCTAGGGAAAACAATCTATTTAGCAGGATTTTTTTTCATTTTATAGTTTAAGAAAAAAATCTTCTCTGTAGAGAAGATGATCAATCTTTTATCCACCTAGAAACAAGTCCCAGGATTTCCTTGTGACAGCTGAACTTAAATCAAGACTCACAACAGAGATGTGTGGTTTTGGAGGCTTATTGTAATGGCTGACACAAAGGACTGAGGCTTCCAATTGTTTTTCTGTGCTATTACATAACATGAAGGATTACAAAATTTGGTATAACCAAGACAAATCACAGAGTAAAAAGTTTAATATCCTCAATTACTGTTCAGATTAATAAAAAGCAATTTCAGATTTGGCTAGTGCACAACTGCCAGTACTAAGAATTAAGAGTATATAAATAGTAATAAAAGTATTTTACAATGTAGTTCATTCATATACAGCAGTGAAATCCCGAAACATCAGAAGTTATTTGGTTCTCAAAGTTTGTAGCTTACTCATTTTTTAGTTGAGGATTTCTGTATCTTAGACATTCCCAAATGCATTAAGGGCTGCCTACCTTCCTCATAATCTGTTTTAATATTATAAAACTAAATAATTCTTATTTGCATCTGAGAGATGATTGAAGCACTGAAATATTCTTATTTTGCACACAGTCTACAACATGCTTCTGCTTCCAAGTAATTATATAACCACGTAACTGTGTATACATACAACACAAAAACAGTTTATCACCCAATGTTTTTTTCTAGCCTGAAAGACAAAGATTACTGATCACAGCTGAAAAGCTTACCTGGATCTGGGCTCTGTTTCCAGCTGTTATATTAGATATCGTCCAGCAGGCTTCCTTTTTTATAGATTCTTTAGGGCTGCTTAGCAAATGCAGTAAACTCTGCAGGGCAGAACAATTTAGAATTACCTGAACACAAAAGAAAAAAGAAAACCACATCTTAGAGGAAATTTAGAATTGAGGATCACCAGGAGTAAGGAATACAGAATCTTCAAAAGCTAGATAGAAAGTATATGCCACCAAGATATTCCTAAAATGCTTTAAAAAATGAAAAATAAAAAGAGCAGTTAAGTATGAAATAAATGTTTGTATTTTACATACTAACAAGTGAAAAAAAAAAGAGTAGTTTAAGTAACATCAGATTTCATAGAAACAGAATGGCTTGGGTTGGAAGAGACCTTGAAGATCACCTAGAGCCAATGGCCCTGCCATGGGTAGAGTTGCCACCTACTAGGTCCAGTTACCCAGGGTCTCATCCAAACTGGTCTTGAACACTTTCAGATATGGAGTATCCACAGCTTCCCTAAGCAGTCTGCGCTAGTGCCTCACCACCCTCTGAGTAAAGAATTTCCTCCAACATAGAATCACCAGGGTTAGAAAAGATCTCCAATATCATCTAGTCAACTGTCCACCTATCAACAATATTTCTCCACTAAACCACATCCCTTAGTACCACATCTAAATGTTTATTGAACACCTTCAGGGATAGCAACTCAACTATCTCCTTGGGCAGCACCTGACCATTCTACTAGAGAAGAAATTTTTCCTAATATCCCACCTGAACCTCCCCTGGTACAGCTTCATGCCATTCTCTCTAGTCCTATGGCTAATGATGTGAGAGAAGAGGCCAACCCCCACCTCACTGCAGCCTCCTTTCAGGCAGTTATAGACAGTGACAAAGTCGCCCCTGAGCCTTCTCCAGATTGAACAATCCCAGTTCCCTCAGCCACTCTCCGTAAGACCTGTGCTTCAGACACCTCACCATCTTTGTCACCCTTCTCTGGACACGCTCAAGGGTCTCGATGTCTTTCTTGTAGTGAGTGGCCTAAAACTATCTAACCTAGATCTCCCTTCATTTAGTTTAAAACCATTCCTGCTTGATCTATCACAATCAGACCAGAAGTATGAGAATTACACACCTCTCCTGTTTATAAGTTCCTTTTAAGCATCAGAAGGCCGCAACGTCTCCCCAAAGCCTCCTTTTACCCAGGTTGAACAAGTCCAACTCCTCAGCTTTTGTTTGTTTGTTTTTGTTGTGTTTTTTTTTTTGTTGTTGTTGTTTTTGTTTTTTTGCAGGATTTCTGATCTTGGAATCTGTGACCTCCCTTCCTTCTCTCTCTCCCCCTTTCTATCCCCCAACTCCTCCTTGGACTCTGGACATGTTCCTAAAGTCACAAAAAATTTTATTTAGCAAATTAAGCAGGAAGGGGGAGGGAGGGGAAGGTTATCATTCAGCATTTATCAGATATCTGTTGGGACAAGAAAGATTGGAATTTTTTTCTTCACATAAACTACCTACATTTTTGGCCAACTCCCAGCACTGGCAATTATTAATTGTTGGAAATAAGATATAATGGAAAAGGTTTGTACTCTGAGGACGTACCACAGCAACAGAATACCCCACACTCAAAGGGATCTACAAGGATCAGTGAGTCCAACTCCCAGATACATATAGAACCAGCCAAAAAAAAAAAAAAAAAATAAGATCAGTCCATGTCTGAAAACACTGTTCAAATGCTTCTTGCCCTCTGGCAGCTTGGGGCCATGACCACTGCACTAAGGATCCTGTTTCAGTACCCAACCATCTTCTGGTGAAGAACTGTTTACTGGCATCCAAACTGAATTTCCCCTGTCCTAGTTTCATGCCATTCACCTTGATCCTGTCACTGTTACCAGAGAGCAGAGATCAGTGCTGCTCCTTCACTTCTGCTTGTGAGGAAGCTGTAAAGCTGTGTTGAGGTCTCCTCTTGGCCTCCTCTGCTCTGGGAGGAACAAACCACAGGACCTCAGCTGCTCCTCACGTCATCCCCTCCAGACCCTTCACTACGTTCGTAGCCCTCCTTCTGGCACTCTCCAATCGTTCTGTGTCCTTTTACTACTGTGATGCTCAGAAGTGCACACATAGTGCTCGAAGAGGGGAAACACTAGTTCAGCGTAGAGTGTTCAACTACTCAATGGTCATTATGGCCAAGAAGGCCACCAACCACCACTTTACCCACAAGACCTTCTCTATTCACAAGCAACAGATCTAAGAGGGTTCACAAGCCTTTTTCAGGCATCTGGCTTGTATGTTGTTCACATATTCAGTACCGCATTTACTGTCAAAGCTGGGCTCTTCTTTTTCCCTCACAGATCTGTTTACAGATTTTTGTGCATCTTCTGAATCCCTCTTTGTCATATGCCATAGTCTGCACGCAAGACTTTAATTTTCCTCAGAATTTTAGGAACACTTTGGTATGCTCCTCTAAAAAAAAAAAACAAAAAAAAACACCTGCATTCAGATAAGCAGTTGAAACATTTTCTTAAGTGAAATCAGAGATTTCACTTTATGAAAAGTAGTATTTAATTATCTGCCTTACAACATGACTGAGTGATCCCCTATGGTTTTATTTTAAAAAACAACAACAGCTATTTTATCAAAATGTATCTCAATCACTCTTATGACCAATCTGAAAAACAACAGTCACTGAGAAAACCAGAATGCCTATATAATCCAACTATAGACTATGAAAAAAATGTTAATAACATCTTAACATCCTCCCCCAGCACTAGTTACAAAATACTCAAATAGTATCTTTCTGCTACTAAGTCATCTTTGTGTCTGATCTTGAATTTTGTAGTTCTGTGGCAATAAATGCACACATTAACATAAACCAATAATTATTGAACAAGCCTCATGGTTAGGAACTTGGATTTTAATGTTAGCATAACCTATGTGGAAGAAGTACTTTGCATGGGGAATCAGATACTACCCGTGAATTGTTTTTTTCCAAGCTGTTCATGCCATCTAAAATCCCCAGCTGCTACCACCATCACCTGGAAGTCCATCTCAATGCTTCCACCACATGCACCTTCCCATTTTCAGCTACCACCGCTTCCTGATCCTATTTCTGCCATCAGCTTTAATAACAGTTAACAGCCCACCACAGCAAGCCTGCCTGAGCCTGTGACTTCAATCCAATTTGCTTGTGCATTTGTCTAACAGCTCCACATCACACAGGCATGCTTTTCATGCCTTTTAGTTTGTGAACAAGAGGTGGAGGCCAAAAGTCAGCAAAGCTTCAAAAGCAGCAGCCTACTCTGTACTTCTCTTTCACATTTTACCAGATCCTGACAAAAGGATGCCAGAATACACAAAGAAATGGGAAAAGTTTAACAAAAGGTACAACAGATAAAGCTTATAATAGGATTTTCTGCTCTGCATGCAAAAAAGCTTGCCATCAGACAGTGGATCACAACATGTATACATGGCACGGACTCTCTGTTCCCACTGATGACAAAAATTAATAGGAGCTGCCACTTCTTGAAAAGTCTAAAAATCAGTAGGTTGACAACTTTGTACCTCTAAGGCAACATATTGCTGGCTCCCAGTTTAACTCCAACACAATGGTGCACTGCCTCTTACTACTCCAAGCACATGCCCAGACTCTGTCACATATCATCCATGATCTCACCACACCGTTTTGGTACATTCGTCACAGATTGTCACTGGCACCAAATGCAACAAGCTGTCAATGGCCCCACCACACTACATCATTCAGTATAAAATTCAGCCTAAGAGGAAGACTGCTTTAAACTAAACAGAAGAGAAAAATTCTAAGAGTACTGCGCATATAATAAGAACACCAGACACAGCAATACAAGAATAAATAAGTTTTACAGAAGCATACCAAAGTGTTCAGGAAAAGAAAACCACTACATATGGCAGTTAGTGTCAATCTCTCATTTTCAAACTTAAAAAGCAACAGGAAGAGGTACTTGTGAATAAGTTACATTGATATTAACAGAAAGGTGAACCAGGGTACAACACATGAAGAAGTGAATCCGTACCTGGGTCTGGATATCATCTCCTGTGACAATGTTCCCAACAGCTCGTAAGGCAGGAGATACTACTTTATAGTCATTATGCCTAAAATTACCAAGATTGAGATGTTAACCATCCTGAATCATCTTCATCTTCACATCCTCAAGCAAGAAACATTCGCCAGGGAAAAATTTTCCAGCGAAATCTGACTTACCTACAATTATCTGAATCAAATGACTTTTGATTTTACACTAATGGCTACTCATTCTGAAGTTCATAACTTTTAGGCCCTAAGATATCATTCAGCAACATAAAAACTGAAACATAAGATTACTATAATACAAGTACTTCAGAGTACAGGCACCATCTGGAGCAGAAAAATCAACTTCAAGGATGGAACACACTTAATATAGCATGCACAAAGGCAGATAATGAGACAGAGGAACACTGGCAGAAGCGCTGCATTTAACTCAAGCACATCTTCATCCAGCCATATTCTATCATTAAATGTATTTGCACTGCATCTCCCCATTACCATTATTAAAATCAGAATAAGAAAAGTAATTTTTTTTCAGAAATTTAAGTACTTACAAAAAGGTACTTTAAGTAATACAGTCCATTCAATAATTCAGTAGACTGCTTTTTCTAATAGCCTTTTTAATTTACATCATGGAAAACTACTGTTCCTTGTTCTTCTGTAAATTTTACAAAAAAGCAGTTGCTACATGTTGAAAAAACAGCAGATATATCTAATTGTGCTTTTTGATGCAAGAACCATGATTTTAGGGAAAGGATTCAATAATGCATTTATTCAGAACTTCTTACATCAGCAATTCCACAAGTCTTCTGCAGACTCCTGCATCAATCACAGCCTGGATTTTATCATTGGGGCCATCAGACAAATAGGACAAAGCCCAGCAGGCATCCGCTAATACATCTGTATCGTTGACAAAGAGAAGCCAGGAGAGCACACTAAGACAAGGTGAAACCTATAAAAGAATAAGAGATGCACAGATTATGCAATCAAAAGGGCTGGAATACTTATTAACATGTCAGTTAATTCTGTAAACATATTACAAAACCACATACTAGCATCAGGATCCTGAATACCTGGCAGATTTCAGACTTCAGTAGCAGTTTGGTGTAGGGCTGCAACTACACCAGCAGAGAGGAACAAGCCAGCAGAAAAGCACCTAGAATTCTTCAGCCTCTACAGTACTATCCATGTCTGGAAACTTAACCTCAAACGTCTCCATAAAGATGTGCCATTTTTCACTAAAGAAGCCAAGATGCACAGTTTTGCTCTACTGTGTAACGACATTAACAAATAACAAATAACCAGGAGGCAGCAATATCAAAACAATGGTTGTGAATGTCTGCCAAAAGAACAAAAAACATTCAGAAACTTAATTTGTAATAAGCCAACCATTGTTTCAGAGAAATATTTCTGCTATGTAGTTTGAGCTTAACAATACTTATTTCTTATTTGGAAACCTACACCTCACAACACAATCCCTTAGAATGAACACATTTCTTACCTTGGCAAAATCTGGAGGAGGATTTTTCCCTCTGCAGAGATTGGATAGAGCCCAGACAGCATTTCGAGTCATAGTGATACGATTCTGTTTTGAAAGTAATCTAAAACAAACAAATTCCAAACTTCACTAATGCACATTCAAAGCCAGGCAACTTAGTATGGCCAGCTGTGATTCATACATATGAACTCAGGCCTACATTTTAACCAATGTCAGAGGAAAACATGCTAAAATTTTTATCTATAAAAACAGATCCTGAAGAAAATTACACTTGACAGATGGATACTAATGTTCACATTAAATGCCTAGTATCCCAACAATAACCACTGCACTATAAGAACATTCATTTAACATTCTAGAGGCTATTGTGGTAGATTAACAGTTAAGAGGCATAAGAATTGTGACAAAACAACTCTAAATGGAAAGACGTGGATATTTTTCAAGAGCTCTCTGTTGAACAGACATTTGCACATCAATTCTCAGCCTATCAACACATTTTTCTGTGTTAAGCTTTCTAGTGACAGAGAACAGAATTTAGCCTCAGAAAACACATATAATCACATTTCAGGCTTCCCAAATATTTACAGCAGCCACATAACTGGCAGCAACTACAGCCTTGACATAGTTGTTCATCCCTGCAAGAGTTTTGACGACTGGGTTCATATAGGAAGAAAACTCTATAAACCATTCCAAACTGGTCTCTTTCTGAAGTTCCTACAAGATGACACTTACATACTATATGCAGGATTCAGGTTCTGCTGCATGAGACTCAGGAAGGACAATAGTGTAACATACTCTATCTTCATGATACCTGCGTGCCACAGGACTACCACACCTGTCAAAGCTGCTTCAGTCTTCTGTACATTGTGCATTTCCTTATCTGAGATTAATCCTAGCACTGCTGCTTGTTAGTTAAGTCAAATACACTGTGAAGTCTATCTGAAGCACTTTCCGGGCAGCTTAGAAACAACTAGCCAAGAACTCCACAGAAAATTTTGACTGAATGGTCTCTCATCATGCCTTGGTCAAATACTGCAATAAGTTGTCCAGGGTGGTTATGGAATCTACCTCTGATGTTCCAAATTTGACTATGTAAGTGGCTGAGCAATTCTAATCACATCTGCTATGAAAAGAGGGTTTGACTAGACAACCTCCAGAGGTCGCATCCAACTTAAATTACTCTACAATTCTCATTAGTTCCAGGCATCCACCCACTGTGTAGAACAAAATAGCTCCAGCTTAGCTGGTCTTAACACAATTCCTTTTTAGTTCAGTTACAAAATAAGCCCTCAAAAATAAGCCTAATTAGTCCACAAAAATAAATAACTATTTTTCAAGGCAAAACAAACTTCAGTCTTATCAGACAAAGTAATATTCTGAAGAATGTATTAAAATAGACTTACTGCAGTAAGGGAGGCAGGATATTACAGTCCAGTACATAGTCTCTGCACATCGTGCTGTCTCCAGCAATGTTACCAAGAGCCCATACTGCCTGCAATAAAAACAGAATGGTAATTGCTTTTATTTTCACAATTCAAACCATTCTGTATGTGAATTAAAAATGGGAAATCGTCTCTCTTCTCACCGTTATATCCTGGACAATATACAAAAGGGGAATGCATACTGGTTAAGAGTTGCAAATATACACCCAAGCTCATTACATGATTCAGTAATATTTACACAGGTCTAAGTATCCAAGCAATCAACAGGTATGTCACCAAAGACTGTAGGCAGACAACCTTACTCTGCCCATAACAAGAGCTCCTCACCTTAGGCACAGTAATGCACTAATTATACACGCCCCCTGGTTCAAGTCCAGATGGTTCATAGCACACGTCAAGCAGGTTTGCATCTACCCCAAAAATGTGTACAACAGCTCATATTAGTATTTCCTAGGAAGCCATAAAAGCATGCATTGTTTACACAGTCACATTAAGAACACTGATAACAAGAAAGATGGAAAAGATGATTTAAATACAAAATAAAACAATATTCAAAATAAAAAAGTTCAGATGGACATTGTTATATTTCTTCAAGAGAAAGCAAAACAGATCCAGTATTGACTATTTAAATATACACATGACAAAATGTAAGGACAACTGTTTACTCCCCTGGGCATCACTGTAACCCTAACCCTTCATTTTGAGGAATAAGATACAAAATACCAAAAGATAATTAAAAAAGCATGAAAACTATCTTCCATAATACCAGAATGAAAGAGTTCATTAATTTTGATTAATATTGAGGTCAAAAATTTTTTTTGATATTGCTTTCTATTAGTGTGAGAACTGTAACTGAGAAGAATCTAAAGAAAGCAGTCTATACCAGCAGAACGTTTCATAGACATTTTATCACACAAGAAAGAGTATGAAACTCACATTCTGTATTTATTTTAAATTAGCAGAAGGCTAAACGACAACTGAAATAGAATACCTTCCTATTGGGTAAGAGTTTTACAAAAAAATCTACACAACCACTGGAGATATCATGAACAGAAGCAGTTTGAAGTTTTTAAAAAGCAGTAAAAGAGATGCTATTCTACAATACAAGGGACTTCTCTTCCAGCCTCTGAAGTCCTCCCCCCTGGTCACTCTAAAGGCCCAAAAGATATCATTCCCTAAAAAAAATTAATACAGCTAAAACAAAGTAAAATTTATTAAAAAAATCTGTACATGCGTATCTACCTACATTTAGTTAGCTGCTAGGTACACAAAGGACTTACTGACAATAATACAATAGATAGATTGATCAACTGATAGATCGTAAGTCCCTAAACTACAAGTTGTTAGAGATTAGGAAGGATTTGTTTTGTCCTCCTACTGTTTTTGAGGCTTTTGCTGTCAGCTACAGTTAGAAATACCAAATCATACTCAGCTTTGCAGTGACGTTTGTCACTACTAATTGTGTCCCTCTAAAACTAATCAAGAAAGCTTATCTTTCATTCCAATTGTTACTGTTCTACAACTGCTCCAATAATGGTTTGTCTGAAATTAAAGTGTAATCTTGGGTCTGGCAGCCTCACAGATTCAACATGGAAAAGACAGCTAAAAGAAAAAAAATTAAGAGACAGAACATACACCAGCTCCTCTAAAAATTCATCTGCATTAAAACTCCAAGATGACATGCCTGTTGCTCACAGCAACACTTTCACTTACGCAGTGATATGACTTCTTAGACTTCTTAACTTAGATGTTATAAAACATCTTTGCCATTTTACTACTCTAGATTTTAAAGTGTAGAGAAATCTCAACAGCCTGATATCACAGGAGCTGGTAACAATGTTGGAAGAAATTCTAACATTAATGACTGGTAGCTCTGGATCATACAAAAGATGAAAAGAAACTGAAGTATCTTTAGCCAAAGTACGCACAGTTATGTTCAAATATTTTTCCTCGAGGAATTGTTTTAAGTCTTCTGATAAATAAGGAACACAAGCTCATTCAAACTTCTCTCCGCAGATACTGCTATAAGCACAAAGCTTCCTTCTTGTTTCCACAAAAGCACGAGAACAGTGACAAGTGACTTCAGCTTTTCTGTCTGAATAATATTCAGTAATTTTCACTGATGACTTTCATGCACTCATCAAGATACAACTATCTTGCTTGCTGTTATATTACAGTTTCATTCTATACATCCCAAATCACAGAATTGCTCAGGTTGGAAAAGACCTTAAAGGTCATCAAGTCCAACCATGACCTAACCATACTATCCTAACAACTCACCCCTAAATTATGTTCCTGAGCACCACATCCAAATGGTTTTTAAACACATCCAAGGATGGTGACTCAACCAGCTCCCTGGGAAGCCTATTCCAGTGCTTAACAACCCTTTCTGTAAATAAGTGTTTCCTAATATCCAATCTAAACTTACCCTGGCACAACTTGAGGCTATTTCCCCTCGTCCCATCACAAGCGAGAAGAGACCAGCCCTCACTGCAATCACCTTTCAGATATTGCAGGAGAGTAATAAGGTCTCCCCTCAGCCTCCTCTACCCCAGACTAAACAGCCCCAGTTCCTTCAGTTACTCCTCGTAGGACATATTCTCCAAGCCCTTCACAAGCCTTGTGAAACAAATGTTTGGTTTTTTTAAATCTTCTTTTTTAGATAGCTGCCAAGGTTCAAGGACATTTAATTCCAATAATCTCAAGAGTTTACTATTTAAAATATCAAGCTCAAAAAAATAAAATTAATTTCAATACTTTATTCGCATCAAAACTCAGAGATAAAAAGAACCTATAACTTTATTGTCCGTAGATTTTTAACTAATATCAAGTTGTGTATAAACTGAAAATACAATTGCTGCCTTATCAACTGACAAGGGCATATTTTTTTAGAGCTGCATAAATTTCTATGTACTGCTAATGATCAGACATGGGTTTTTGCACGTCTCCAGTTTATTTCACCTGTTATTAAACTCTAAAAGTTTCACATGCAATGGTGGACAGAGTTAATAGTCAGTAACAGCGCAATGCCAGTTTTATAGAGTAATGTTGATCTATATGATGCATTCTGTGAATAATACATATGCTTTGTGACAACTTTCCCACTTTTCTCTAGACTTTGATAGCTCCCAGCCACACATTTAAGTGCTTGAATATTTAAATCACAACATAAGCCAACCACCAATAGTGCATTAAGTTTGTACCTCTCCATGGAACAGAAATATTCTGAATTAAGAATCAGCACTTTTCCACTTTCATATGTTGACTTGGGAAACACATCTAATGCTGGGATGAAGGCAGTGAAAATTAACTTCACATACAAACACAACTGGACTAGTAGACACAAGGAAAGATACTTGAGGGAGGAATTCCTAGAGATGATTCCTATTACATTCCAACATAGAAGAAACCTTCATTTCAGCAGCAGTTTGTTCTAACTTTATTACTAGCATCTCTTCCAACCAGACAGAGAAAGTATTTCATACTCATGCCTCAATTGGATTGCTGGTTTTTCTTCCCCTCATTTTGTATATAAGGACCTAAGTTAGCAGGGGGTACTGACATATAAGCCAGATAACAGACAGTAGATACCAGATTCATAGGTCACTTCTGTTAAATAAATGCTGTTTTAACCGCAATTCAGATAGAAATGAAAAAACACTGAGGGAAAAACAAATTGTTGCTTTAGCTGGAAACACAAGCACCTGCAAAGAACAGGGCAACAAACAGATGTTCCTGTCACTGGCTACCCTTCAGATACAGAGCAGAATGACATCTGTAACTTTGAGATAATCCCAAGAGTTTTAAACATGGAACATAGAAATTTGCCCAGTTTTTGATGGAAATTCTATGCATATCCAGAAAATCCAAGATAACATCCAGGTTTTAAATACTGCAGCGCACACAGGATAGAACTGCAGCTAAGACACAGCTGAAGCTAAATCAATGTTAAGCATTTCTACAGGGCCTTGATGAAATCCCTCAATATAAATAATTTCAGGCTGGCTTTTCTAATTTTCAAAACACATTTTGGATGAAAAAAATGGGAGGAGCAGAAAAAGGCTAGGACATATGCCCATTAACTAAATTTAAACAACTGAAGTTGAGAAAAGCAGGGAGGGACAGAAATGTAAACAACATGGAGATGTCACAATTTCAGTTTCTTAAGAGGGAATAAACGATGTGAAATGGTTTCAGATCACTAATTACAGGAAATACCTGAGAAAGGCTGATACACAAAGCAAAAGTTCTAGGAATGGCTGACACACCAGAAGACTGTGCTGCCATTCAGCGAGACCTGGACAGCCTGGAGCGCTGAGCAGAGCAAAACCAGATGAGGTTTAAGTGCAGTCGTGCATCTAGGCAGGAACCACCCGTACCAGTACAGGCAGGGGGATGACCACTGGAGAGGAGCTCTGCAGAGGGGACCTGGGGGTCCTGGCAAATAACAGGTTGGTGATGAGCCAGCAGTGTGCCCTGATGGCCAAGAAGGCCAATGGCATCCTAGGGCGTATTAAAAAAAGGCGTGACCAGCAGTCAAGGGAGGCGATCCTCCCTTTCTATTCTGCTCTGGTCAGGCCTCACCTGGAGTACTATATCCAGTTCTGGCTCCCCAGTATGAAAAAAGACAGAGATCTCCTGGAAACAGACCAAAAGAGGGTCACAAAGATGATAAAGGGCCTGGAGCACCTCTCCTGTGAGGAAAGGCTGAGCTACCTGGGTTTGTTCAGCCCTGAGTTTTCTGGCTCAGAGAGGATCTGATCAACATCTATAAATATCTAAGGTGCAGGAGGCAAACGGATAAGGCCAGACTCTTTGTAGCGGTATGTGGTGATAAGACAAGGAGAAATGGCCACAATCTGAAGCATAGGAATTTCTGCACAAATGTGCCATAAGAACTTCTTCACAATGAAGATGATGGAGCACTAGAACAGGCTGCCCAGAGAGGTTGTGGATTCTCCCTTTCTGGAGATGAAATTCAAGACCTGCATGGATGACTACATGCGCAGCCTGCTATAAGGAGCCTGCTTTGGCAGGGGGCTTATACCTGATGATCTCTAGAGGTCCCTCTCAACCCCTGCAATTCTGTGATTGTGTGAAAATGAAATAATAGTGTTAAGGGAGAGGATAATTAAATTTCAGCCGATATAGCTTAAGGGGAAACATCTTGGAAAAAGATACAATTTTATTAAAATACACATTGTTTAACAAAGATCCTCAGACTCCTATAAAATCAACCATTTAGTATCACACCAAAAACCTGCATATGCAAAAAAACAGTTCAATCCATTAGACTAAAACAGGCTTAAAAGAAAGAATTGCTGGAAGAATCATAACGTAAACTGGTTATGTGCTCCTGAGTCACTAATATGGGAAGACTTAAATAAAAAGTTCAAGACAAAAACTGTATAATGATTAGCCAGTACGTCAAACTGAAATAAAAGACATGAATGATTTTCAATTTATACTATGATATATACTCAAAATTATATTACTATTTACATTTTCTTCCACAAAATTACTACACCACTTAACACAAAGAATGATCTATGTAACACAAACTTTAATGTTACTTTTACTCTTTTACACTCTGCGTTATGTTAGTATGGCCTACGTGCCCTAAAGATGATTTTCTGTATTTTCTTGTGAAGTTACAATTTCTTGTGAATGTAGCAAGAGTTGCTTGCAAAATAATAATCTTCACAGTACTACTGTGAAAAGATACAAATCAGAGGACAACGACGGAGGAGAAAACTTATGGCTAAAATGTTCAAGTATCCTGCAATAGCTGAATTTCACCCTGAGATACTTGGAATCAAATATGTTCAAAAACATATTGCCCACAACTACAAGACAAAATGCAATAACTCGCACCAAGAATTCAAAAAAAAAAAGTAACAAGTATCCCACTTACCAAAACTGATTGAGTTTTCAGCATTAGACACTAAAAGTAGATTTACCTCATTTACCTCAAGCCTACAACAATCTTAATATGAATCTCTGCTTTTCTTCCGTTCACTACAATATGTATCAACTTCAACAAACAGTGCCCTAGCGTGACAATTAAAAGCCTCCTTTACTACCCACTGATTTCTAACTAGGGCAACAATATACTGAACAAGATGAGAATCATTTGGATAAATACTCTGTAATTGTGTACTTAAAGCTACCCTGTAATACAGAAGTACAAGAGCTAACACTTATGTGCCTAATACCTTTTATTTTTATTAGATATTACAGTGAAGCATTCATTTTTCTTTTAAAAAGCTGCCAGAAAAAAAAAATTCAGGCTGGCCTGCATTAAACTCAAAGTGAGCAGTCAGAACACTGCAACTTCTACACCTGCAGCACATTATGTAAAGGCGTAGGTAACATCACAGTGGTACTTTAGTACAGCTTACCACAAAACAATTTGCTACTGGTAGTTACAGATTTGCTGACAACAGACAAATCATGGATTCAATAATTGCACTATACATAAACGCATTTTCCAGTGGCTACAATCAACTCCACATGACTCCAGTATGAATTTAACCTGTCAGCAGTTTATTGGAGGCAAAGCAGGTGGAATACAGATAAACTATTTATCTGTGTTCCCTTAGCTCCTCTGTTAATTCACACACAAGGGCTGAAAGCAGCACAACTCATTCTAAAGCAGGCTGGTTATTCCTGCATGCTTCTCTGAACATTACCAAGAATGACCTAACAACCTAATAAGAAAGTTCACTCTTACATGGGAGATCATGGGTCGTAAAATAATGCAGTATCCCTTACTACTTTCAGCATACCAATTATTCTTCAGGAATAGCACCTCAGAAGTGGCAGATGTATTCAGAAGATAATGCCACCAATTTCAACCTCCTCCGAAAAAATAAACTCTAAAAAGCAATTTGGACATCATATAGCTGAGTCTGGATAGATTTTTACATGGGCAGAACATAGCATCTCTCTGCTATTTTGGCAAGATCAATATGACATTTCTAATTTCTTCAAAAATAGACTCATTTCCTCAAATTAAAAGAAAAAGGACAAAAATACTTATATCCTTGAATACAGTTTTCTGAGGCACCCAAACTCTCTTAAAAAGCCTTTGCCAAAATTATTCAGCATGAGAGGCCACTGAAAATGGAAAGTTGCAGAGTGGATAGCTACAAGCAACTTGAAGAAATGTGTCTTTCTTGTGGAAAACGTTACGTAGTCTTAAGTACGAGTGGCTCATTCTGTGCCAGCTATAAGATAGAAAGGTAAGTTACATAAAGCGATTCAATGCTTATGAGTTGGACTCCTCCAATCATGCATCTCAATACAGCCAAATGCAAGGTCAGACATCTAGGAGAGAGAATAGAGGGCACACTTACAGGATGGAGAACTGAGCCCTGGAAGTCAGTGACTCTGAAAAGAACAATGAATCATATTGGATAATCAGCTTAACTTGAGCTCACAGCAAGCTTCTGTGGAAAAGAGTCCTCAAAGACATCTTGAATATTCACGCAGGGAAGAATCAAGTAGAAATGAGTATTGGGAACTACCTCTGCAAACAGCATTGCTGGAACAGTACTACTTGGAATATCCAGAGCTTGTTATTTGACCATCACAAAAAGTTATTGAAACAAAGAAGTGTTCAAAAAAGGATCACCAAGAAAATTTAAAAAGCTAAAGAAATATCCACAGTAAGAATTCAGAGTTTAATTTTATTTGCTCAAGAAAAGATTAAGCTATCATCTGTAATTAACTGTAAGAAAAAAAAAAAACAGAGAGCTTACTAAGTAGACAGTGAAACAAAAGCTAACACCCAGGCCCAAAGCTAACCAAATTTGTAGAGGTACACACATTCAAGTTAGGATTACACATTACTGAAAATGTGTTCATTAGCATGATTGATATTTCACCATCCTAAGTCTTCAAATCAAGACTAGACATCTTTTTTTAAAAAATACCTTGTTCAAACACAAGTTAGTGCCCTTGAGCAGAAATTACTGAGTCTGTATGAATCTAATATTTGGTCTGTGCTTTACACTGATCTCTCTGGGCCTTAAAGAATATTAATTTGCACTGTAAGAAAGGCATTCAAGTAGAATTTATGGACAAAGATCACATTTATTCTTCTATTTAATCATTATTAAAAGCCAGCATAGTAAGCAACATTACTTCACTATCTTTTGAACTCGACATTCAACAGACCTAACAGCATGCTTGATTGTACTTTTGCTTACTTTTCCTTCATTTTTAGAGAACAACCTATAATTTCCATGCACACCTTATCTTCAGGAAAAATAAGTGTGAACTTCCCACCTCTAAAGTATTTGTTTAAACAAGGTTTCTTGAATTTCTCAGCAAGCAGAGACGTATTAATTCACTAGAGATCAAAACACACTACCACCTTGGCTGTGGTTAAACGTATAATTTCCAGAACAACTGAAAAACAGTACTTGCACCCTAACACATACTAGGGAGAAAAAAAACTTATGCTGAACTGCCAGACACTACACTTCCTCTAAAGGCACAAGACTTTCTTATAGAATAGCCTTGTACTTTTATGTTAAAAAAAACCAAAACCAACAAAACCACCATTCTTAATCTTTACCTGTTCCTGTACATCTTCAAACTCTGAACTAAGCAGCTCTATGAAGATGGGAACAGCTCCTGCTTGGATCACTATTCGAGTCTGAAGGGAATTCCCGGAGGCAATATTTGTCAGCACCCAGGCAGCTTCAAACTGGAAAACAAAATACAGAAGAAAGTTCACCAGGAGCCTCCTGTATCAGATTAAAAACAATGATGATGTGTAGTAAAAATAGAAAGAACTGGTGAAGATAAAGCATGACTGCTAATTAAAAAATAAGCTGAAAAGTAAGAATCAGAGTTAAAAATTGTTACGATGACATGAACTCAAAATTAGCAAAAATTCCATACAGCAACAACATCAGATTAGCTGTGGCTTCTCAAAACCTTTTTTTTTTTTTTTTGTCATACAGTTACTATTGCTTGTCTGTTAAAGGAAAAAAAATTAAAAGGCTCATCTTAGTATTTGTTCGGTATATTCTTGAAGATTTTTCTTATCACGTAAGAAAAATTTAGATACTCTTGTGTGGTTTAAATGATGATGGGGAAGACTGCAGCTTTTTTAAACCTGAAAATCGCTTAAGAAAAGACAGTGTACAGGGGAATTCCAGACAAATATGGCCTTCCTAACACAGATATTAGAAATTCAGGTTTTTTTTTTTGATATTCCACTAACAATACAGTAGAAACCTACAGAATAAAGACACAGTTTCATATTCACAAACACACAATAGTTTTCACATTCAATCCATCATACAAGTAATATCTGGGCAAAAAAAAGGTTCAGCATCTCATGAATGAGTCGAAAGTGCCTTCCTTCTACAACTAGCCTGAAGCCAAGAATTCCTAGGACGGAACGTCCAAAATTTTTGCTGTGCCACATTATTGGCAACAAGGACAGAATAAAAGAACATTAAACTGGACAGAACAAAAACTTACACCTGCAGACTGTGAGCTGAAAAAACACTGAGATAGATTTGGTAAGATGAAGAACAATTAAATATATTTTCACTGCTTTATAATAAACTCTTTAGGTCAAACCTATACATTTCACCATAAAGTGCTCTGCACATAAAAAGAAATCAACAAAATGCATGTTGTACCAGTAAGGCCAGAAGAATGACTTAGCTTACAATTACTTTTAAGGTATTGTAAAATAGAGAAGTATCCTCCAGCTTCATTTTCCCTTCCTGATCTTCTGTCCACCAAACATTATTCAATTTTTCCCTTTATCTTAGGCTTCCATGCTAGATATCCTGTAAGTAATAAAGGCATTCTTTTTCTTTTTTTTTTTTTAAATAGAGATTGCTTAAAACCTTTCCACTGGAGTTCAGAACCAACAAACTGGCTAAGACTAATACATGCTCTTAGTTATTTGTGTGTATACTTTCTCAAAAGCAGCTAGCAGATGTCTGGAATTCTACAGGCCTCAATTTGGAAAGTACTTCCAATAAATCCTGTCTTTTCCCTAAGGAATAAGTCCTTTTTTCCATATTTCCATGCACCAAATTTTGGATTTCACAAGGCATTAACAAATTATTGCATTACATATTTTGAAGGAACATCAATTTAGCCTATATATCACATTTAGCCATCAGTTATTAACATTTTCTTTCACTATGAGATCAACTTTCTTCCATTTTATACTAGCCCAGAAGAAAGATCGCCAGGCAAAGGATAGCAAGAAAAAAGATACAGATCTAAGGACTAAGTCCAAAACACATTAATTAAAATTGTTGCTGATATGATTTAGTTTTTCCAACCAAAGCAAGCAAGTTACAGGGTTTCTCTGTTTTGTTTTTCCTTTATGTTCAACTCCAATTCTAAACTTCTTAGAATTTAATCAAAACTTTGTCATAATTCTGAACATTGAAAACAGTCTTCAGTTAGTACAAAAGTTGACAAACAGTGCAGTTTAGTTTAATAGCTTTTCATCCTTTAAGGTCACCTTTCAAACTGTTGTTACATACAGAAGTCCAGGTAAACATTCCATGTTAAACACCACCTAACAAAACTCAGATTTCTCTCTCCTAGCTGTATCAGAGGCCCAGCAATTGAGTTTATTATTAAGAAGCCCTCATAGTAAAATAGGTAAAATAGATGTGTTACCCTTATAAAGAAAAGCACAGCTCACTAAAAAAAAGTGACAGCGTTTCCTGTCTTATTTGCATCGCCAATACTTCATAACACAGAAAGCTAGATATATTTGTATACCTGTAATGTACAGTTTTCTTTCCGTTTGAGGAACTCAACAAATCTTGCCACCACGCCTGGTGTGCTTATGACTTCATCTATCGGAGGATTTGGTTCTATTTAAAACAAAATGAGAAGTTAAGATGCATTCATTTATTTGTTGGGGGAATTTCCTAAAATCACTGCAAAGTAATACCCAATGACATGCTGATTTTTCTGAGAGTCTTATTTTTTGTTATATTGCTTTATCTATCTTTTCCACTAGAAGGCAATGAATTCAAAGGAAGACTCAATTTTAAATTTTGACGTATTACTGTAACATGATTTAACAGTAGTGCACTCATTAACCTAAGCATAAAAACTTGACAGGAGCAGATCTGTAAAGTCAACTCGGTACACATTATGCACACAGCTCAACTTCCAGAAAGAATAATTTGTGAGACACGGAGACACTGACTAAAATGCTTAAACTTACATTACATATCAGAAATTGCACCTGCATCACTAGAAGTTGCAAAGGTTCCACAAACAGAAGTGACTTTTAGATACACCTTGTTGGCACGCTGCAAGACAATTCTGCTTGGACCAGAGATTTCTACATGGAACTTGATTTACGCTGCTGTCAAAGTCAAAATATATGCCAAGGACCATCCAAGATTTTTCTGCAAGGAAGTTCAGCCCTTACCTTTAGAAAGAAGCTTTCTGAATTTCTGAGTAGCTGATAGCTGCTGTTCTGGACTATTGGAGAAAATCATCTCGATCATATCAGAGGTGATAACAGCACTCTAGTATTCAGGTGGAGGAGACAAAACAAGAGTGACAGAGAGCAAGAGGAAAAGCAAATTGAGGGTTAGTGGGGAAAAGTTTACAATACTTGCTAAAACCGTGTCAGTTTTTTTAGCCTTATAGAGCAAAAAGTCAGATAAGAGTAAGAACAATAAATGAGTCATCATAGATGTACAGATTCAGAATTCCTTTAAGCTATGACAAAAAATTGTCTTCAGAATCACTCACAGGTATTTTCGTTCCTTTTCCTATCTCCTAGCCTATAAAATAACTGTAAAATTGTCAGCTTTAACAAAAGGTAGCTTAAATTAGAATAGCAATTACAATTACACAATAATACTGATTATGATGTTGTTTAGATACTTGCAACATCTATGCTTTGAGTTACTTTTATAACAAAATGTACAGGAACTGTCTTTTTTTTAAAGCACTGACAAACCTAATGCTTGTCATCATCATCAAATTTAGCATTTATTTTCCCACAATATGGACAGTTTCCATTAATATGGCTAAACTAATCTTTTTCTTTTTTATGACAGGGAAAATCTGACATTGTTTGATTTGACTAATCTAAATCCATGAAAAGACATCTAAGTGATGTATTTTTTTCCTCTCTTTGATTCAAAACATTACAGCAATCAGATCCAAATCCTAAATAAACAGAAAAACAGACAATAGTGCTGAAATATTTACACTGTTTGTACTTGTGCTCTCGGTAACAAAATGAAGACAGTCTAGATTTTTGTCACCTGAACCAATAAAAGGGAACCAAAACATGCACTATTTTTTAGATCCTTCTTCATCAGTACTAACTCTTAAGACACTAAAATACTTAAAATAGTAACCTGCATAAGATAGGCTTTCCTTACTTTTCACCGTCCATTTATTTCATATAAAGTTCTACACAAAGAATTAAATACTATTTAGGATTCATCTGATGTTTTAGGACTACCTTGAAGAATAAAACTATTTCCCATTAATTACCTATTACATTGCTTATAGGCATTTCTGAGTAATTTTTTCATTGCCTAACCATCAATAGAAATTAAAAGCAGTCTGATTTCCTTCAAAATATACTCTGAAAACAAGAACAAGCACGAAGATCAACAGTCAGACTTTAGGACTCCGTGAAGACTGTATTTTAATTTATTCTCTCTGCTACAGCCGGAATCCCATAACATTTTTCCTTCCACATACAGGAGCATCATAAAGAAATGGTGAGAATGCAGAAAAGCCTAATTTCCATCAGAAGAAAGCTTTCCCATGGGATGAAATTCTAGCTTGGAATGGAGTTCAAGGACAACTGCAGATAGCTAGGCAGGTTTAGTTATGTTTCCAACACCCTGGTTAAAATTTTATTACTTGAAAATTTATTAACAGACTTCCAGCCAGTCTCTTTTTATTTACTCTTTACTCCCATAAAATTTCTGTCCCATAATCTGTTTCCGGTCACTTCAGTGAAACGTGTTTGAGAGTTGTCTGACCTCTCTTTTACTGCTATTTTCCACACTCTTCTCCAATTTTGTTCCCTTAAACTCAGTGACAGGCCTGCTCAGTTTCAACAAACAATATTTCTTCCTCAACACTTACAGAAGTCATTTCCATGTTGTTCATTTGAGCCTCATGGAAGCCACCATCCGACATCACTTCCTCCTCCGCTTCTTCTTCAGCTGTTGCAACATTTCGGCGTTTAAATAACTAAAGAGAAAAAAAGCATTTAATAAAAGCACTATAGAATCAAGAGCCAATATATATATCTCACATGCCATATCAGGCTGCAATAAAAATGATAATTAGTATCTCCTGAAAAAAAGCTAGAATACTGACACCATGACTCCTCTGGACAGTAAACAGGCACAGTTTAGTAACAGATGAAATGAACATGGCTGTCTGCTAGAATATTCATTTGACATTTCTGAAATATCTTCACTGATACTCCCTCCTTTTCTTTACTGCTCATCCTCCATCTATCAGCTACCTCCAGCTTCCAGACAATTGCTTTCCTCCCTTCCCCAAGATGAGCAGGGGCTCAAAGGCATGACAAATTGCTGTGTATAACAGATCCCTGTGGAATAATTAATTTACTGCAGCAGAGAGAGGACTTTGGAGGATAATCACTTAAGAATGGTATAAGAAATAACACTGGGATGAACAAAATTTGGACACTATTGCATAAAGGAGGCAGCCAGTTTGAGATGTTATTAGGAGAGCTACAGAGGCTACAGTTTCTCCCTTGAGCCCCGCCATCAACCTGCTGTTATGCTTTTCTCCAAAGAAATCTGGAAGGAAACAGCATGCAAAGCTGTTAAGTCTATATCAAACCCAATGCACTGACAGGCATCCCTGTGGAGTGCTGCTCCTTCTAGGCTACCGTCCAAAGTGCTCACCCAAGCTCTTCACACACTGCTGAAATACAATCCTATGCCAAAATTCATATGCTGATAATTGGTGTGAAAATTCAAGAACTTGACACTGCTTTTGTAGGGTGGTTTAGCTTTTTAAAAAAAACGAGCAAACTTTAGTAAAAGGTTAAATGAGTCTTCTCTGTAGAGGCTGAAAACGCAACACTAAGACAATAAAACAAGGAATAAGAATGTATTTTAAAACCAAATACAAATTGAAATTGGTAAGTCAAAGAGTAAAACAGGCTTCTTCACATAAATCAACAGTTCTAACCAGCAGATGCAATGCTAACTCTGGCATTCTCAATGCTAGTCAAGCATCTCACTGACATCCTCGTGACCAGCGCACCAAATACATATGTACTTTTATACTTCTGTACCTGCACATTAGGTCTGAAATCATAACAATAAAGGAACAAAATAAAAAACTGTTTGCAGCTTCACTTCCATTACACTATAGGTAGGAATAACAGTTTGCCTTAAGGAAATAGTACTACCCTTTATTTAGCCAACCTGTGGTAATCAGGTGCAAGGGAGGTCAGAGGCACAGATACGACAGATTTCTAAAATGACTAATCATTTTCCTAATTTAGTATCAGCTTTACAGATAAGACTGATGACATTTCATACTATCTGTTATCTGGAAGTACTGCCTGCTGTTTCTGAGGAAAACAAAAAAAATTCCAACTCACTCTCAGAATTCTTCCTTGAAAATATCTAGCATTGACACTGTGAAAAGGATGTTAAATAGAACAGATTAAAGACTTAACCTACCACACCAAGCTCAAGCGTGTTACTAGCTTTGATTTAACTCAACATGGATGAAACTAAGCTTCATTCTAACCTGTTGGAGCCAGTCTCTTAAAGCTTCTTATGAACATAACTAAGAGTAAAAGGAAGAACTGCTCAATGCTACACATTTTTATCAGAAGACTGCTTTCACCATGCCTCATTTCTGCTGTTTCCCTGTTAAACCTGGAGAGAATCTATTACTTCACAATGTGAATGACATGAACACCTAGGGGAGCTTTGCTTCCAAACATTCTCCTCAAATATTTTGTACACAATATACAGTAATCTACCCTTGCCTGCTCTGCTAGGGCATAAACTTTTGTAGATTCATATATTAATTACTATTAATTATTATGAAAATTAAAAGACAACACTGAGAAGAATTAGATCTATTCCTCCCCCAGTAAAATCATTACTGCAACTTAAAAGGATTTGGTTGGACACACTTCTAAGCCGCAACGTTTTCTTCACCCCACTTCATCATCCTTTAAAGACAAGAGCAACCACAACTCAGCTGGCAAAAAATAAATTAAGAATTCCTGAGTTACCTTCAGTGCAAGGAGAGACAGCTCTGTTGCTACCACCTTTACAGCCAAGCTGCTGATCTTACACTTGAGAGAATGACGAGCACTCACTAAGTCTTGTAATACCCAAAGAAAAGGCAATAAAGTCTGCAATTTACAGATTTCAGATTGACTGTGGGAATTTAGCAGGGCAACAATCAAGAGGCTCCAGAGAAGCAAAGAATTAATGACAGTGCAAGACAACTGTTATATTTATGACAGCTGTAATACAGTACCTGCTCCTCTCTCTTTTGCTTACGCAGCTGAAGACCCTCTTCCTCTCGCCTGCGACGCATTTCATCAGGATTCAAAGATTTGTTCTTGTAGCTCTTCAGTCGGAAATTCTCTTTTCCTGAGGTCGTCATGGTTCCTTAAAGTTGCAGTTAAGAAGAGATTCAGTCAGAACAATTACACTTCAGCAACACATCAATTTATGTTCTGTCTCTCTCCCTCAAACCTCTCTGCGCGCTTCCAGCTATTGCTTCCCTATAACTTGTTATTTAACATCCAGTAAATCAGAAGGGGTAAGGCAACTTCAGTATGCTGATTTTTCCACATCAGACCACTAAACTTTTATTTTATTCCTCAGCGGTATGAATAAGTGAAATATTTTATTAAGAAAGAGCCGAGATTTCTAAGCTAGAAGATACAGCCTGGGCTAAGAAGAAAGCAACACTTAAGATCTATTAGTGCTTCTCTCTTCAGGGGATTTATTAATCACTTCGCTCAGAACGGAAGTGGTCTTAGCTCCATTTTAGCTTAATTCACTTAGGAAGTCAGATGCTTTTTTGCACTACAAATCCACACTGTAAGTTAATTCAAATCCATCTTGTGTTCCTTCTATCCAGATGCAATTTGGAGTTACCCAGTATAGACCAACAGTAGCAAAACTGAGTAGAAAGTCTATCCCTAAACCAAATGAGCCACCAGTCAGGTTTCTACCAAGAGTCGCCCACTTTGCTGCTACTTGTTATATCTCCCCATTAAGCCCAAAAAATGTTGAGAACAGAATTCTGTTGCAGTATTTCCACACATCTTCCCACAGATGTAGAATCTGTAATATGTTATAGCTATCTGAAACTCTGTAACAGAAGATTTAAGAAACAATGCTACGCATAAAGTTACTTTATGGGGCTTTTAAAGGCCTCCTTCCAATACCCTAACTTGCCACATTAAATATGCCACCTACTTCCAATTCCACAAGCACAGAATTACCAGATGACAGGTGATGTGCTGTGCACTTCATTTATACAAAGAGTCAAGCGTAAGCTCCTTTCTGTTAGCATGAAAAATTTACACAATATCCAAATGTATTTCTTATTAGAACTTATTTTTGAAGTTGCTGATGCCTGACAACCATTTATAAAAACTGATGTTTATGAAACATTCAATGCATCACTTCAAGCTAAATGCATTCTTCCAGTTAAAACTTTTACAGGACACTAAACTACTATACTTAAGATGGCTCAGTCGCAGATCGTACTGAATGCAACATGAAAACCTGAACATACAGATAAGTAATCTAGCAGCCTAGTTCTACTGAAAAAGCTCTTCCTAAAATGGCTTCTTTCTAAATAGAAATCCTGCAAAAAATATGATCTCAGGACTCCAGGAATTCCCTACGTCACTCTTAGCAACTTAGAGACTATATTCTTCACATTGTTTAGGTGTCTGAGCTTCAACTTTCCATGTTCCTTGCAATATGCTGGGCAATTACATTTTCTTTCTGTTCTGAGGTTTTCCAAATGACTACAAGCTTCAGAAATACTATTTGGAGAAATCGTGGGTTTTAATTATAGAAAACTAATGCTAACAAATACTCAGGTTGAATACACAAAGTTTTTTGTTTTCACGTAGAAATATTTTATATACTTTAGCATCAAGAAAATGAACTCAAACACCACCTGGAAAACCATGAGCTAAAAGGACACATTTAACTGAAAAAGGTTTTGTAGCCACACCAGTCAATCTGCCCTACAACACAAACAAGTACAGGCACACAGACACAATAGCTCAGATAAGATCTCATGCCTCCCATGACATTATTCATCATTCTGCTTTTCTATCTGAAACATCTTCTCAAACTCACCAGATTAAATTTGCTTTAACCGGGGATGTCAGGGCTTCAATAGCTCCTGCAATCATTTCACACCTTCACTTTCAGTCCTTAGAAGTTCTCTGTTCACAGAAATCCTTGACATTTAGCATTTTCAATTCTTACTACTGAATTCCATCTTATTTCTATTATGTAGTCCTCCTGTATGATGCTCCAATGTTTCTAAGTATCAAGGAGAATCCATCTTCACTGTCCTTAGCATATTCTCCTTCCTTGTTGTCATTTTTGTCATTGGTGCCTAGAACTTAAGAATTATCTTCTATTTATTACAACTCTTCCAAGCTCTAGCTGTAGTTTTTGGCTATGCTTATTTCTTACCTTCAGGACAGTTCACTTTGCTGACTGATCAGTGCACTTAAAATCCTTTCTAAACAGCGTACTGTGCTTTAGTCTGAAGTAAAGTTCTACAAATTCCCACTAAGTGACCAGGAATACAAAGTTTCTTCTATTAAGACATTTCATTTCTTTCAGCGTTGAGAAATTACTGAATTCAATCACTGATTTCACAGTAGTCTCTAACCAGTGGCAAATAAACAAAATCCCAACACATTGCCACATATCTGCCTGCCTAACTTAATCAATCCAAAGATGCTACCCCAAAGCAGCTTCTGCAACTACCTCAGGATGTCCTAAATCTAAAACGGTGTAATTCCCTTATTGGTTCTTTGACCACATTCAGGATTTAATCTAGCCCACATCTCCTGACAGTGTCCTTACACCTATTCAGTTTTTTGTTTGTTTGTTTTAAGAGAGAAGATAAAAGAATTGTATGTCAGTTGCTACAAACATCCAAGAATAGTTTAGCGTAAGTCTTCCATTATTTTTCAGGATGTGGGCTTTACTCTAGACAAAACCAGCGAGTCAAAACAACTTCAAACCTTTCTCATTCATCTTCAATAGATTTGCTGCAGCTAACTGAAAATCTTTCAGCAACCACTTCACATTTACCCACTGTAAATTACTTCATAGCAAACAGTAAGTCCCGGACCTTCTCTGCACTATCAAAATTAAGGCTGTCTGTGATGAAAGTCAGTGTGGTTGTCATGGAAATGTTCTATAGATCCTTTCTGTCCTAACAACAGAAGACTGTTTTCCTCATTTCTAGACACTCCAGTAGTCTATACTTTAAAATCCTTGGTGATCCAATGAGTTTTCATTATGTACTCTTTGATCTTTTGTGCAGTACTACTCAAACACAGTATTACACTTTTTACTTCATTGTTTTGGCTGCCTTGAAAAAAAAATTATTTTTAACAATATGATAAAACATCTATTTTTGAGTGTCTTCATTCACTAAGGAAGCATTCCCCGATTTTTTTTGGTGATCAGGACAAACACCCTACCAAAAGTGGAGGTGACCAAAGAATAGAATAGGTTTTTAGGAGAAAGGAAAAGTACTGTGTTCCTGCTTGCTGATCAAGTCAAAGAATTTTAGTTTGTACTGGGAAATGCAGAGTCACTTATTGCAAACCTTGTCGCTTGCAATCATCTATATAGGAACAAAAATGAACTCCCTGCCTTCTTAAATCAGGTATCAATCATCTGAAGTAGAGACAAAAATGAGCTCTCTGTCTTCCTAGATCAGATGTACCGTCAACTAGCCTTAAGAACTTTGCTAGGAGGAATGCCATATGACAAACACTTGGCCATTCCACACGTCAGAAGCATCTCAATAAAAGGCCTTGCAAATCAAGACCAGCAGAGTTGAACACATAATCCAAAAAAAGATAACTGAAACTAAGTTTATGAAATGTACTGATAGCAAAGATGCTAGACACTTTTCTTCTTCAGAATGAGGTGATGGAAACAGGTTACCTGTGAACCACATAGTCATACACAACATTGTACCTTGCAATGCAAATATGATGGGGAAGGAAGACCTGAAAATCCTTGGGAAGAGAAATGTTATTTTAAAACGGTTATCCTGAAGAACCTTGATTAATTACACCACCACTCCCCTTAACTAAGAAAGGCAGCTATCGGCAGGAAAGTATTCACTAGAGGCATAGGTTGTAAGCACTGTTGGTTTTGTTTTTCCTTGTCAGACTGCTGTACCCTGTTTACAGAAAGATGCAAGACGTACTGTCATCCTTGGAAGGACAGCCTGTGTTAGGAATGGTAGTGTCAGGACAGAAGGCAATCACTGAGAGAAGATGTAAGATTTCAAGGTAAGTAAGTGATGCTTTAACTACTCTACAAAACTGCAACTGCTACAGAACCTTTACTTCCAAGGAGATATTGGTTTGTTTAGTGGCTCTGCCACAGGACTCTATACTCCCTTGAGAATTAGCTTCCCCACAGTCATGCTTCTTACCATTCCAAACACAACAGCAGAGCCTGGACAGCTACTTCGCCAATTCACTGACCTCTGCTTCCTCTGCTTACAGGATGCAGCATCTCCTGAAGTTCTGTGTGACTAAAAGCCTATCCAATTTAAAAAACAGCCCTGAAAGCAGCTTTTAGTTATTGACTGTGCTCATCAACAGACTGCCTCAGAAGTCCAACATCTTGGCCACATACACGTTTTTA
Organism: Perdix hodgsoniae; assembly: GCA_035772895.1. Taxonomy (NCBI): domain Eukaryota; kingdom Metazoa; phylum Chordata; class Aves; order Galliformes; family Phasianidae; genus Perdix; species Perdix hodgsoniae. The sequence continues at coordinate 1,473,285 of JAPSGF010000091.1, forward strand.
GCCATGAAGCACTGATTTTGAAAGGAGACTATTTTCATTTTTGCCAGTTCCAAGGCAACAGATTTAGGATCCTAATAGAAGGACTTCAATACTGTGGAAATATTTTTAGGAGAAAGTTAAAGTACTGCATTTCTGCTTGCTGTAAATGACAGATAACTTCATAGCATAGACAGGCACAGTTTGCATAGTAAAACCATGAATATACAGTAGATGTTGGTACAAATAGCAGCAAAGGATTAATGCTATTTTCCTGAAAGTAACTATCTTTTCTAGGCAACAGAGATGAAAAAACAGCCCATCAAGTCCCTGCATTGCTTACAGTCTTATCTGAGGAAAAAAAAAAAACACAGAAAATCAGCAGACTGACATCTCATTGCCACACCTCCTGTTGTCTGAAAAATTGACTCAACCAGACAAACACTCTGCTAAGGTTCTACCTGCTTCTTTTGCAAAATTATTTCACAAAGGAATCCAGAGGCCTGTGGGAATGCTCATCAGTAAAAACACAGATATTACTCAAGGGAGAAGGGTGTCTCCAATTTCCGAAATCTTCAGATTCCTTTAAAACTTGGGACAACATGTAGAGGACGAAAGGATATTTAAGCCATAAAAAGCTTAGAGCATTCAAGTACTACAAGATCAAATTCTAAAGCCTTAGCTTAACTTTCTCCAGCTATAAAATGGAATTGCAAAACAAGTCTGAAGTACTATAAAGTGAACAGTTGCAAAACAAGTTCTGCTGATGGCATTTCAAAACCTAGCACTAACACAGAAGCGAGATGCTCATGTGAACTGAATTTTCTGTGGCTTGGGAAAGCTGCAGCAGCAGACAGGAAGGCTGCAGACTGTATGGAAGAACAAACCTCAGCTCCTGGAGAACAGCATGGACACACATTTCAGCAGATATCACAGAGGAACAACAGAAGAAACAGAGGAAACACCTTCAGAGAAGGTTTGAAGCTCCTATAATCTAACAGAATGTAGCATTCATAGTTAATCATGGATCATGGATGGAACAGACAGCCTTGACACAGGGTTCCAAGTCTTAGGAGTCTGCTGTCAAAAAAACTGAAGTAGCACAGAGATTTCTTCAGGGAATTGCCATGAATCTCCGTATCTTTCAGATCTGCTTTATTATGCACCTATTAATATCTCCATGACCACTCCTTAGTTCACCACTGCTTCTATCCTAGCTTATAAACCTGTAAGACAGTAAGCTCCGCATTGATTGACCTTACCTACAGCAAGCGCAACGTGTTTTACATCTTTGGCCATTTAGCAAGCTGGGCTGCTGCCTACCCAAAATGAGGACAACCTTAAGCTTTAAGACAAATAATGCAAGCCCTGAGAAGATACGCAATCTTTTCCGATATGGGACATCAAATTACAAACTAATTAAAAGGCTCCATACTGTCTTTTTTAAAGTAACAGAAACGCTAATTAAAAAAAAAATAAAACATAGATATACACAGTATATCTAATATTTCACAATACATTTACTACCACTACAATATTTCTGACTTTTTTGGTTCCATTTTGACTTGATGGGGCAGCAAAGATAGCTCTCAAACTTCTGGAAAGCTTGAGAAAAACAGCAGAAACACCGATTCTCAAAGTCAGGAGAACTTAAAAGTTAAAAAAAAAAGTCCACAATTCATTAACTGAGCCTTTCTGAACTGAATAACAAACACAGAATTCCTCTACTGCATACAAAGTCATTGCAGTGCAAACAAATCTGTTTAAATGAACACTGATTTCTATAAACCCATAGTCCACAATTAACTTGAAACCAAACAGTTCCCACAAGCCACAAAACAAAGGAACTAGTGATGGGGAATTAAATTTTTAAACACATAGGGATTATACTACCCTTAAAAAAAACCTTCATGCTAACATGCCCTTCTACATGAAATAACAAAAGTGATTATTCCTATGGGCTAAACTAAAATGTAATGTTCTTCTTGCAAAACAGAGATTTCTTTTTATTTTGATTAAGATTACAGTACATCCTCCCTGCACTTAGAGAACAAGCTGACCCACAGAGTATTTTCCATAAGTAATACCTAAAAATTGGGCCATCTGAAAAAAAACAAGTCATCCGCATCACTTGACAGCCCTAATCTATCAGAAAAAAAAGTCGTCCCAATATTTCCAGTGTGTCCTCAACATTCTTTGCTAGAGAACAAGTGTGGACCTTTCAACGTTCCATTTCATAGGGATAGGAAATCCCACATATTTTAGAAACAAATTAAAAACAGACTAGATTAATTTAAATTCGTAATTTAAAGCAACTTTTACGCAGAGTTGTGAATGACTGAAGATACTGAAATGAAACCTCTCTCTTGTCTCCTTGATGTCTTCAACAAATGCACCGGTTGCAGTGACTCAGCATTATGAAAGGTGCCCAAAACTCTTCCAAGTAATTGGACTTCAACAGCACAAAGTAACAGTAAGCCCAAGTTCTGCAGAACGCACCAAAATACATCTGCAGATGTATTCAGACATCGGCAACTGGAAGAGTTGTACAGTATTAATATATCAGCCACAGCAAGCCAAACTCCCAGGAACTTTGGGGCTTGACAACACAAGCTCTGCCTCATGTCCTTGGCATCCAGCATCCCTTCCACCAACTACTCACAAACCCAACAAACAGCACGTTCACAGAAACGCCTCGTTTCCTTTTTGATACTTGAACAAAATAAGAACATGCTGACAGTTAAACACTTGATTACATGTAAGCTTTGAAGTCCTGCATCTTTTTAGATGTGATCATGCCTCATGTAATTCGTAAAAAGTCAGAACAATCTAATCACAATGACACATTAGCTGACATTTCTTAAAATTTCTGGTTTGTTTGCAACCAAAAGGTGGCTCTGTTAACCAAAATGACATCTTCATGCATGAACAGGTAAATTTTCTGTCAAGCATAAGCTCAGCACTGGATTTAATAAGATTATAATGCCTTCTTTGAGATAAATACATTCAGAATGTTTAGCCACAGGATATTGGATTCCAAAATCAGCAACTCACACAAGCTCAAATTCAAACCCAAACCACAAAATAGAGTAAAATAAATCTGTGTGTGTCAAACTGGTTAAATTCGCAGAAAACAGACAAAGCCTCCTGCTCAGACTGGTGGGTTGTCCAAACTACCAAATAAAAACAATTAGAAATAATTACTCTAGGTGATAAAGAGGGAAGTTGGTGACTAGCTAAACCCCAAGTCTTACAGCATACCCTTAAATCTCAGAGCGTGCTTGCCTTCATAAACATCCAGGAACACAATCCCATTCTTTCTGTTCTAATGTTTTTAGGTTCTGTCTCTTCACAACACTGAGCATTTATTATGTTTCAAGAACATAGTAGCATCCCAATTGAAAATTGCTTCTATGTCACTGAAGTCTATTTACTCCTGCATTACAAGAAAGGATAACCAGAAGCAGAAATGCTATGACTGATCCAACACTACTTCCTACCGCTTTTTCACATACACATCCTCCTCTTAACATCCTTTTTAAACCTGAAATTTCTGGGGAAGGGAAATTTACTGTTCATCATCTGCTTTACGCTGTTCTTTCTCCTCATAATGAATTATCAAACGTGCACAATGCTTAATAGAGTTCAAGACATTCATGAGGTTGCATAACATGACTTCCAGCCCTCCTATTCCACAGCTTCTCCATTTGCCTGAGGCTCTCACCAAGAGCTTTGTTTAAGCTTATCTTTGCTGCTTTCACAGAGTTTCTCTACTGTCTCCTAAATAATTCAAAAGCACCAATATCTCTGTGGGCCTCAAATCCCACTGCTTGCATTTTCTATCGAGAAAACCCCACATTTTTACCTGGATATAAAATAGAGCAGTTTAATCCATTACTTGCTTAACACAGACTCCAAAAGTTTTAACAGACTATGGATGTTTTAGAATATTGGTTTTTTTGGCTTTTTTTTTTTTTTTCAACTTAAGAGCAGAAGTGCCTTACTTTCATATCAGCACCACCTATCTCTGAAATTTACACTGGCTTTTTCTTTCCCATTATCGTATTGTTTAAACAAGGACTTCTATTCTACTTCATTCCTCAGTATGAAGCTGGATAATTTTCTTATCAGTTCAGCTTCCAATCATGTGCTCTGAAAAAAAAAAAGAAGAGGTATCTGGCCTTTCTACGAGGACTTCTCCAAAAGAAATGCTTCCTATTTTATTACGTTGTTCTCAGCATTAGAAGCAGACGTTGATATGGCAGTACAGGTTTGAACTTTCCCACCAATATTCCCTTACTTGTAACTGTGCATCAGATGGAAGCAGAGGGGCAGTCTGACAAAATGGCATCTGACTTGCAAGTGCACACGAAGCAAAGGTATGTCAGTGTACTCTTACATGAGGAAAAAGAGCCACTGGCTGACGTTCACCAGTGCTTGCTGAATGTTTATGAAGACCAAACAGTGGATGTGAGGCAGGTGGTGCATTTTACCAGCGGTGACAGCAGTTCACCTCCACTGGTGCAGATTTTGACAAGTGAGGCACGTAGGCTCTTGTTCATCATTGGCAAAAATTCATAGCTAATGGTGGTGACTACCTGGAAAAATAGTATTTTGTACCTGAGAATTTACTTTATCAAATAATGTTACTGTACTCTGTTGTAGATTCTATGAAAAGAAACAGGAGGTATTACTTTCGGAGCAACCCACACAGCTTGTTTGCCTATTACATCATTCCAGAATCTCCTGTGTAGGGTTTAGATACTTTAAATTCACTTGTGTTTCTAACTTAAACTAGAACCAATAACCACAGTTCACATCACTTACTTTTAATTTTACCTGCTGCATTTCACGCTTTTTCATATAAACTTAATTTTCATTTTCTGAAGGGCGCTATTTTGGCTCCAATAACCTCATGCTTCTTGCCACAGAGTTATATCTTCCTACCTATGTTCTTGACAGTTGTCTTTAAAGGCATTGTTTCCTTAATGCCATCATGTTCTTAAGAAAATTAGTTAAGCCCCCTCTGCCCCACCAGAACTCATAAAACACTTCAAAGAGAATTCCATCGTTTCATGAAGAGACAGATATCAAAGCAAGCCTGCCAGATACAAGCAGGCTAAAAACAAAAATACCATTCTTACCATCTTACTCAGCTGGACCAAAAAAAAGAGGGGGAAAAAGCACTGTAGCATTGTGCTGAAACACTGAATTTGTAATAAGACTGCCAATCTGGTTAAATAAACATTTACAACTAAGAGCCTTTCAGAAACTGTCACACCATCAGAAACCCGTACTACTACTTGTTTCAAAAGCGCCTAAGGAAAGCGCTGCTGAAATGGGCTACTGCTGCCTCTCCCCTCCCAAACTGTGAATTCCCCAGTAAGCAGCTTTGAGCTCACCGCACAGGACCACCTGGGCAGGCCAAGTCTGCCCACATCAACACAGAAGACACAGCATCTGAAAAAGACAATGGATAGCACCCTGATGGCAAAAAGGAACATCCTGGTACAGAATTACAATTTAGGATCAGACATGACAAAGGAACTGTTTAGAAGCCTGGAAGGGAGGGGGGGGGAGTTATAGCCCCAACAACAGTTTTGTTCACTTGAGCTAAAGCACCACTGGATCTTTATGGAGAAAAAAAAAACAACAACAACCACGAGTCTCTTTTCTGAGGAAACCCTTCCACATCATGGTATGTTGCCAACTCTCAAGCTACTCCTAATTTTGTCTGTGCCTATGGGCATGTCTCCACGTAATTAAAAGGTGCATGTGTCATTCAAGCTGAAGTAAACTTGTTTTGAACTAGCTAGTTCATATCAGTGCAATCCATTAAGGTAGCGGGGAGAGCAACATAATAAAAACAAAGACAGACATAGCAAAGATGAGTTTGAGACTAACTATTAATTGCTACAATCTCTCAGTATAAACAAGATAGCTTCCATATATCTAGCTTCTAGCTATAACACTGCAATCCCATCTCTGGATAGCCCACAGACATACCCAAACTTCTGAAGTTAGTTATTACTAGTAAGCAGTTAGAGTAGAACATACACCAGAGAACAAAAAAACTCCAGAGAAACAGAAGCTCCAATAAAACTGAATAAAGAGACCGCTAAACACAACCATTTATGAGTTCTGCAGAAGGAGCAGCTCAGTATTTCCACAGCTCACGACATATCTCTCAGCCTAGAGTTTCAGCTTTCACTAAACGCCCTCAAGAGGCAAAGCATAAAACCATCCTCACATATGTTTCGGTAGGAGGGAACAAACGCGAAGACTATGAATGGGGCGAGTTCCTGCCGGCGGTAAGACCGCCGGTCGCCTGACTATTGCAAGTGCTTGAACTCAAGCGTCCGCCGCACGCAGGAAAGCAGAGACGGCACAGTAGCGGGAATAACTTCAGAGGGCGAGATAACGTTTGCAGCAAGTAGCAACAGTTCTGGTTAGACTAGCTAGAGACCGCTACCGCGAAGAACGGCGGGCTTAAAGACACGCGAGGGTTTCCCTGCCGCTCAGACCGGGCCCCGCCTCCCCTCACGGCGCGGTCCCCGCGCCCACCACCACGCCGCTCGGCTCGGCTTCCCACAGCTGAGCGCGGCCGCTACGCACTCGGAGCCCGGCGCTGCGCCGGCCCCTGCCAGGCCACGCGGGGAGGCCGTCGCTCGCCCGCTTCCCAGTAAACCGCCCGGTGCCGCCCGGCGCCTCTGCCCGAGGCCGCGGCCGCCGGCCCGACCCACCCGCCGGGGCGCCACCCGCTGCCCGCCTC
>JAPSGF010000091.1:1480432-1517154 GCA_035772895.1 Perdix hodgsoniae
GCCCGCCTCGTGCCGGCAGCTCCGGCCGCACGCACGCCGCCGACAGGGCCGCGGCGCTCCCCGGCGCGGCCCCGGCTCGGCACCCGGCTGCCGCCGCCCTCCTCCTGGCGGCTCGGCCGGGCGCGCCCTCCCGGCGGCAGCCCCTTTACCCCGTACCTGCGGCCCCGGCCCAGCCCCGCGCTGTCTCCTCTCGGGCCCGAGGCGCGCGAGCGCCGCTCCCTCCCTCCCTGCCTGCCCGGCGCTGGCAGCTGATGGCACCGCGCCTGCGCCCGGCAGGATGCGTCACTTCCGGGTCGACCGCTGCGCCCTGTGGGACGGGGAGCCCTTCCGCCCCGCGGAGACGCGCCCGACCGCACGGCGGCAGCGCCCTCATCGGGAGGGACTCCCGCTCCCGGCGTGGAGCGCGCGCGAGACTCGGGTCCGCGCAGCCGCGCGCTCCGTTGGGGAGCGTGTCAGTGGTCCGCGTGGCATGCCGGGAGCTGTAGTGCAGCGAGCGCCGGTCTCGTGCCTAGCGCGAAAAGTCAGCTGCGCTGTATGCTGAGATAGACGCGTTTATTATGCTGCGTGATTTTGTATCGAGAGCGCAGGCACAGCGGCAGGAAGGGCTCATCTCCCAGCACCCTGCTATGTCTTGGCCCGTGGAACGGGCTGCCCAGGGCAGGGGGCACGGTCCCAAGCTGTTGGAGTTCGAAGCGTTCAGACATCAGGTTTGAATTAGTTCTAGTTAGTGCTGTGTGGAGCCAGAGGTTGGGCTCCACGATGTTCGTGGGTTCCTTCCAACCTGGAATATTCTATGGTGTTTTTTTATCAGTCTATGGAAGCAACGTCATTTGGGATTGCAAGGGGCTTGCGTGGGGATGCTTAAGGGAGGGTCCACAGGTGGGAAAGGGAGGGATTCAGGTTACCTGTGTGGGAACAAGCATGGGAATGCTAAGAGAAAGGGCTGGCTGCACATCATAGCTTTTGTAAATAGCCTGCTTGGCCATCTGTCCTGTGCTCTTATCGTAGCCCATTGGGCTTTTCTCTGGGCGAGGGCTTCCTTTGCTGTATGCTTAGGGCCCAGGTGCCAGCAGTCAGCAGGGCTGTGTAGCTGTGCAGCAGCACCAGGGTAAGCAGATAGGTGTGGGGTGGGAATCCTCCCAGCAGCTGGTGAATAGGAGCAGGGCTGGAGGGCTAGGGGCTGCAAGGGAGAGCTTCTGCCGGAGGGCCAAGATCAGCCATCTGCCTGGCTAGGGATGACGGGCTCCTGGGTCCAGACACAGAGGCTCTGGGGCTTGACGTGGTGGACTCTGGGGACCAGGCATAGGGTGTTGGCTCTGGAGGTCAGTGGGTCCAAGCCAACTCCGGCTGTGCCTGGGGCACAGTTTGTGCCAGCTGACTGAAGCCCCAGAGCTTGGATGTTTAGGACTAAATGCTGGGAAGGCTGGAGCCAAGTGTGTGGGGTTATACTGTTATAATGTTGTTATACTGTTATATCTGTATGACCTTCCATCCTGCTCAGCCAGAGGGATGCTGTTTGAGGCCACTGAGAGTCTGTGTTCACATGAGTGCCTTCTGTAACTGGCTCTTATCTGTGTGGCTGTGTATATATGCATATGTGTGGTGTTTGTGTGTACTTGCACTTGTACCTAGTGGGAATGCAAGCTGAGCCTGGCCACTGTTAGGGGCTGGGGGCATGGGGTGACAACCTCACTTCTGAGCTACCATATCTGGTCCAATTTTCCCATAGCAATATATATGTATACCAAAATACATATGACATGTATATGCACGTGTATATTTACATGAATATGTACTTATGCATGTCATATTGATATATTTCATAAAACTTTTATATAGCACAGTATGTCTACCCCATAGAATTGAGATAAGAGAGATTAAAGTGTGCAGGCAACGGCTTTCTCCCATAGCATTTGCATCACAAAATAAGTAAGTTGCTCATTCCTTTCAGAGATGTTACATTTCTTGCATCCTACCATACACATATGGTACTGCATGCTACTTATGCACTTCTGTTCTGCAGCATGATTTCTAGTTGTAGTACTGATTGGTGTGTTCCTGAGATTTCTTGAGTCAAATCAGCACAGGTAACAATTGCAGCAGAAATCTGCAAGTTCTCCTGTTTTTGCTGAGAGTGTAATTTCAGATGCAGCTGTTCTAATATGGCATTATGCTGCAGGTAAAAAAATGAGTTCCTAATTCCTGTTGCCTTCACTTGTAAAATTAAGATAGAGGTGGCTTCATTTCTAACACTTGTTTCGGAAGCACTTAATATTAGTAATCTGGGTTAATTCATCTGGAGAGTTTATTCCTAAACCATTAGCACAGAATTTTGAGAAGCGGTTTGCATAAAAGCGAAGTGTGCAAGCAGTATGTTTTTAAGCACCGTGAAAATGTCAGTGACAACACTGAAGAAGTTGCCATGGGTAAAGGCTGAAGAATGGCTGTAAACTAGAGGGTGAAGGTGTAAGGGACAAACACAGTAGTGATAATGTCATGATCGGGTGAAATATGGATTCACACATATTCCTGCTGGCCATGTTTTTACCCAGTGCAGTGGGATGGTACAAAATGGTACCACAATAACACAGCCCTTTCTAAAAAAAGGCCACAGAGCCAGACTCCTAACCATATTTAGCACTACTAAATCACAATTGGCACAAGCAAGCTTTGGTTGTCACCTACTGACATTTCATTCAGCCTAAAAATGAAAGCATGGTTGCCTGCACTTCTTCAAACTCTCAGAGCCACCAGGGTCTCACAACAGAAACAAAGGAAGATAAGGCAAAGCAAGATGCTTGTTGAAATTTAGGATCTCAGAGCTGCCACCACAAAAGGAAGGTGTTGTCCTGCTGGGGAGAAGCACTAATACATCAGCAACCAGAGAGAAGGAAGCAGGGATGCTGGCTCAGCTCCTCTGTCCTCACTGTCTGGGGATGACAAATCTATTGATGCTGTTTGCACCCACCACTGAGGTGACAGTGAGAGCAGGGGACACAGTGATGGCTAGAACAGCAGAAACCACAGGTTGATAGGGACACCAGGAGGAGTCGAGGCATAAAGGATGAGAGTGGGAGGAAACTGACACAGGGCTCTGGGAAACACTTTGTTTTCTTCTTAATGCCTGGTGCAGAGGACGTGCTCTGTCCTGTCCTTCTTGCATGCTCACCATTAAGTTTATCACCAGTAATGACAGTGTTAACAAATACAGTGGAAGAAACAGCTCTGAAAGCTGAGCTGCTCAGTCACATGCACAGGTTTTATTTTTAACATCCCCAAACTACTTGATGTTTCTGCTTGTGCTTGCTCTGTCTCCTCCCATCCTCTCCTCTTTCTTTGCTTCCAGTTAGACCTTACCCACCTCACTTCAACCCTGCTGAGAAAAACAAGAGGGCAAGTGTTTGGTACAAACACAAGGACTCTATGATTAAGGTAAGTCTTTGTGAATAGAGTTTCAGTCTTTATTGGTGAAACCTTATGCAATGCAACAGTTACTGTATTAAGCTATGAAAACCAAGATTTCTTCCAAAGAATCTTAGTAATTAGGATGAAGTAGAAAAATCAGACACAAGATGTCTTTAAGTGGCACCCTAGAATGGAGGCAGCTGATAACTGAACACTTCTGTGACAGGCTACTCTGCAAAGAAAAGCGCTCCATAATATGTTCATGGTTTGCAGCACTATATGTGGGATTTTAAAAAGCTGAGACACTGACTTTTAAATGGGAACTTCAGTACCAGGACAGATGATAAATTAAAAATTCAATTTCTGCAATTTTCAAGAAACTCAAAAATGCTAAGTCTTCCAATCCAGTGGGTTTGTAGATTCTGACTGGGAACCATGTGCTTTTAGTCCGGAATAAATAATAAGATGATGAGTGAGAATTTTACAAGTGTTAAAGGTACTACCCCACTTTTTAGAGTTGTGGCTGCTTAGCAGTTTTTATTCACAAATCTTCTCACTTTTTTTTTTATAAGACTTAGACCTTAACCAAGAACACTGAAATTCTTTGTACTGCGCATCTGGCTTTGGCTGATTTTCTTTTATTTTGCTTAAACCCATTCATTTGATTGTCTCTTGTCTGAAGAATTTTTCAGAAAAGTATATTAATGAAATTGTTGTCAGGGAATAAAACTCAACCTGAGCCCAAACCAAACCAAAACAAAGCAGTTCAGACCATACTTCTTTCCCCTCCCCCCCTCAAACTGCAACTAAACTGAAACCTGTTATTTTAAAGCAATCATTGAACTCAATAAGCCCCTTTGCCTGGTACAGATGCACTGATGCACAGTGACAGTCTACTTAACTGCCTCCCTCTCAAGGACAGCCCAGGGACTTTCATGTGTGCTGCAGAGCAGATGCCTGTCACATTTTGCTTCCCAGCTCCTGCTGCTGTCCCAGGTCTGTGTGACCATGTCAGTACAAAGAATTTTTTGTGTGGGTCTGTCTCAGATGAGTTGCAACTACGTTGTTGCGGGTAGGGAAGAGTGAGAAATACTGCTGACCTGGCACTCCTACAGGTGAGTGCTGTGTGGGATTTCCATCAACAGTGCCTCGGTGATGTGAGCCCTCTCCTGCTCCTCTTGCAGCAGCACTGGTGCATTTGGCCGTGTGCAAATGGCACATGCAAGTGTCTGTGCCTCTCCACTGTGATTTTCCAAGAGAGGGGAGGCCTGGTGATGCAACAGCTTCTCTTTAGGTCCTGCACATCAGATTCCGGAAGCTGAAGAGAAACTGATGGACTGCTGTGGGAACCTGAGCAGCACACATGATCTGAATGAAAAAGCAGTGCACTGAAGTCTCTGCACAATTGATGCACTGCCTATGGACATACCCTGTCCTATCATTTTACATATATTCTTTTCAGTATAAAGCAATTCCAACCAATTCAGCAACTTCAATCCAGTGTTTATTGCCATGGGACATCACATCCTCAGCTAGCTGGTCCCCAGCTGAAAAATACAGGAAACAGCTCCCTTATTGCTACAGTCCTGTCCTTCCATCTTTGGGCTTACCTAACAAAGCATCTGTCTCATGGAAAAACTTTTCCCTCTTCTTGTCTTATACCAGGGATTTGAGCTTCACCAGAAGGCTTGCTCTGGCATCAGGGTGCCCCTGTAAAATCCTTATGAACTTCTTCAAGGGCTAAGCCTTGAAGAAACCATGCCTTGCAAATGCTTGATAGTAGTTTATTACTGTTACAGGTGAAGATTTCATCTACACCTTTTGCTCTCCCTTTGCACCTACCCTGAGCTATGCCATGTTCACTGCCAGGTACCACAGTATACCTGTAAGATCAGGCTGAATGGCCATTGCAGAGAAAATGTGCCTGGCAGGACAGTGATCTGTATGCAAAGATGTGGGGCATCTTGAGGATCACTGTGACTTGTGATGGTGACATTCTTGGATTTGGTTTTTATTTTGTAGCAAAGGACAGGGCACTAGAAAGGTTAAGAGTCACACAAATCATGTAAAAATGCAGAATGGTGCAGTTTCAGTGGCATACTCTTTCTGAGTTCATAGAAGTACATATATCTGTGTAATGTCTGGAGACCCAAGCTTGACTTCTTGCTAAGGTTGTTCAGGAGGTAACCACAGAAGTGCACTGTACAAAAAAAGAAGAAAATCTTTAGTTTAAATAGACTTGGATATTTTTCTAGAAAATGTGATTTTATGCCTATGCCAGCATGTTTGTGTAGAAGGCAAAATATCAGAACATGAGAGTCTCCAGGCTTGGTTTGTGTATTACTTGCAGAATGTATAATTTTTAATTCCAAGCGGTTTTGTCTTTATATGTTCTATTTCTACATCTGTCAGATAGAAATATTAGTTTCTTTTTACCTCAGGTGCATCACTAGTACTGCAAATACAAATGCATTATCATTTATGAACCACTCAGATACTAAGATAGTAAATACATTGAAAAACACCATAAGGAAATTAGTAACTCTGCATTCACCTCAAGATTTATATAGTATGTGGAAAACAAGATAAACAGTGCATAATTCTGCCCTACATATTTCACATGCCTGTAAAATATTTTTTGTTCTAATATTATGTATAACTTTGACATTCTTGGCTCCAGCATTTGGACACAAACTTCCCTGAGATTTTTAAGAGCTGCATATCATATTGTAAATCTTAGAAAGATTTGTTTGTGTTAATTTTTAATCAGATCTCAATCTGTAAGCTAATAGTCTGAGGTTTCTGGTGGCCCTTATTGTTGACTCCTTGAAATGGGTGATATCCCTTAATTATTCAAGAAGAGCATGATGTATATAGTCTTTGTATATCATTATCCAGCACTTATGTGTAGCAAATACCAAATAAGAAAGAGTTGCTTTATCTTGGCCCACTGATTCCAACTGAACTAAATGGACATTTACTGAAAATAAATTTTAATTGATTTATAAACTGTAGGTTATTACAACTGAACAGATCTGCTCTGGACACAGACATATCTGCAATTAAAAGGCAGTTGTGTATTTTTAAACATTACTTGATTTGCTGTCATGCCAGTCTAAAAATAAAGATTTACCAGAGTGGACGTACTGTGATACTGTGGTTGACAGTTTGCTTCTTTTTGTACCACAGTACCTTAAATATGATTTAAGTAAACATATCTGTTTTGATTTTTTTTTTTTAACCCAGCTCCTAGAAAACATGCAGGGAAACGATAAGTATAGAGGTTTAGAGAAATGCTTCATTACTCAACATATCGGTGTGTCATCATTCTTTGGATGCTATGTACCACTGACTGAGGCAAAAATGTGTAAACTTTCTGCTAAATGTTTTGAAAGGCTGTTGTATTTTGTGTACTGAGAATGATATCATCAACCAAAAGATGGAGCTAGCTGAATCATCAGTTAAAATACAAAGCTCAGTATTACTGGCTTGTTAGAATACAGAAATCATTCAAACCCCAGTATGTATCAGAAAAATGATCGCTCCATTCTCACTTGTCTAGTTTTACAGATTCGATAATTAGGAGATGTAGAAATGATTTGCCTGAATAAACAGCATATTCAAGTTAGACATGAAGTAAACTGTACCAGCAATGGCAGATCTGTCTAATCAGGAAGATGGATCCTGGGTCCGAATGCTCTAATGTGGTCATTTTTCACAAACAAAATGCTTTCTTTTTCCATACGTGATTCTGATATGGTTGGTTTCAGCATACAGCAGCATGAAAGTAGACTCCTCTCCAGAAACTTTGTAATCAGCGTTTTGTGGTTTTGGATAGCCATAAGGCTTGTGCTTCTCATGTGTTTTTATTCATCAATTATTTTTCTCTAAGAGTTTTGCAGTGGAAAGTATTGTTCATACAGTCATGTTTTCATTGCAGTGTAATGTGCCCAGCCTTCCTGTGACCTTATGCAAGTCATAGCTGGGGCTATTTTTAGAGATTATATTTGCAGCCAAATGCTACAAGAATGACAGTAGCAAGGATGCTGCCAATGTGAAATAAATCCATCTGCATCTTTTCCTTTTCTGAGCCGCATAAATGTAGATGTCACTGAACAATCTAAAGCAGGATAAATGCAATTCTAAATCACGTGTATTTAGGGACTGAATCTTGCTGGGGCCTACATGGCTACCATCCCTGTGCTTCCCGAGGTAAGCAGGGAACATTATAAAGTGTCTATGAAATAATGTTTTCCTTCTTTGTTGTCTTGAGCTCTTTCTGTGTGTGCACACAAAACCACAGGTACTTGACCTCATACTTCAGAGTGTAAGCTTGTCCCTAGGTGAAAGTGCCACAGAGAAATTGTTCCTTTAACTGGGTAGGTTGGAGGGGCAATATCATTGATTCAGTAAGGGGATTTAAACACATTTTGGTCAGTGTTGGGAGCTGCAATGGATAGAATGAAGCTATCAGCACAAGTAATGCACCTTAACATTAACAGCATTTAATGTACACTAAACTGAGCCAGGCTAAAGTGCAAGCTTTACAGCAAAAAGCAGAAGGTCAGTAGCCTGGAGCTTTTTGCTTGTAGTCCTCAAGCCAAGTTGCTGCTGCCAGGCCAAGGTGTCCAGAAAGGTAACTCCAAGTAGTACGAGGTCTAGGCAGTCTCTGGGTCTCCAATGCAGCTTCCTGTGGAAGCTGAGAGCTTGTGAAAGAAAAGGAATACAAAGGTCCCACATATTCACCCCAAAACAATGCTGTTCGTTGTAGCCATTGTAGAAGAACACGGCTGAACTGGATGGACCACCGATGGACCCAGACTGTCATTTCTTATGTCCTTGTATTTTTAATGTCAAAAGAAGGTATGCCTCATACCAGTTGTCATCTCTGTCTACTTGCTACCACATTCCACTTGTTTTCCCATTTTTAGTAAGGAGTAATAGCTATTGCCTGGAATTATTGCAAGGGTATCACAGAATCACAGAATGGCCAGGGTTGGAAGGAACCCCAAGGATCATGAATCTCCAACCCCCTGCCACATGCAGGGCCACCAACCTCCCCATTTAATACTAGACCAGGCTGTCCAGGGCCCCATCCAACCTGGCCTTGAACACCTCCAGGGACGGAGCATCCACAACCTCTCTGGGTAGCCTGTTCCAGTACCTCTCTCCACCACTCTCTCTGTAAAGAACTTCCCCCTGATGTCCAACCTAAATCTCTCCTCCCTCAACTTAAAACCATTTCCCCTCGTCCTGCAGTTATCTACCCTTTCAAAGAGTTGATTCCCCTCCCCTCTGTAGGCTCCCTTTAGGTATTGAAATGCTGCAGTGAGGTCACCCTGCAGCCTTCTCTTCTCCAGGCTGAACAAGCCCAGCTCCCTCAGCCTGTTTTCATTGGGGAAGTGCTCCAATCCCCTGATCATCTTTGTGGCCCTCCTCTGGACCCTCTCCAACAGCTCACTGTCTTTTTTGCGGGCTCCACACTTGGACACAGTATTCCAGATGGGGCCTCTGGTGAGAGCAGAGTAGAGGGGAACAATCACCTGCCTGTCCCTGCTTGCCACCCCTCTTTTGATGGAGCCCAGGATACCATTTGCCTTCCGAGCCGCAAGGGCACACTGCTGGCTCATATTAAGTTTTTCATCAGTCAAGACCCTCGATTCTTCTCCACAGGGCTGCTCTCTGCCCCTCCAACCTACCCAGTTAAAGGAACAATTTCTCTGTGGCCCCTTCACCTAGGGACAATCTCCTTCCAGTCTGTATGGATGCCTGGGATTCCTCCGGCCCAAGTGCAAAACTCTGCACTTTGCTGTGTTGAACCTCAGGTTCACCCGGGCCCACCTTTCTAGCCTCTCGAGGTCCCTCTGAATGGCATCCCTTCCTTCAACTGTGTCAACCACACCTCTCAGCTTGGTGTCGTCAGCAAACTTGCTGAGGGTGCACTCGATTCTGTCATCGATGTCATCGATAAAGATGTTAAACAGCACCAGTCCCAAGACAGACCCCCGAGGGATGCCACTCATTACCGACCTCCACCTGGACATAGAGCCATTGATGACCACCCTCTGTCTGTGGCCTTTCAACCAGTTTCTTATCCAACCCATGAGTGGTCCACCCATCAAATCCACATTCCTCCAATTTGGAGTTAAGGATGTGGTAGGGGACCATGTCAAAGGCCAGGTAAATCCATGTAAAGGCCATCTCAGGCCCAGGTAAATGACATTGGTCACCTTTCCCTTGTCCACCGATGCCATTATGTTGGAAGCAAAAGCACTTAGAACTTTTGGAAACAGGCCTTATATTATTTTCATCTAATTAAACTAATTTAATTAAACTAATTTAATTGACTTACTGGGAAAGAACGAAAAACACAAGAATGAAACCAAAGCAGGCAAGTGGTTCATTTGACAAAAAGCCAATAGTAGTCTACTAGTAATAACTTTACATAAGGGTCATTATACATCATATTCCTTTGGTCTCAGGAAAATTGTATGTCTTTTTTTGTATTAAATTTTTTTAAGAAGAGGAGAGGAAAAAACATGTAGATATTTTTAAATATTGATGTCCCACATTGATATGGGAATGTGAGAACCGAAATGGATTCTTTCTTAAGAAAACATTTGGCCTGTTTATATGATAAAGCTGATTGAAATTTCTGAGATATTTGTTTTGGCTTCCTCAACTTGTTCTTTTAAGCCAGTCTGTGAGTTACAACACATCAAACTAATGGAGATGCTTAATGGCAGCCAAATTTATGAAACAGACTGGTTTTGTTTATGCTCATCCTTGTTGCTTGAGAACTCTTTCTCTGTGTTCCACTTGGAGTGTCACTAACACTTTCATAAACTGAATCTAAAATACAATTACCTCAAGATTACCTAGTCTGTTCTGAACAATGTTTGACAGTGACTTTTAAGTATGTAGGATGAACCGAAAAATATAGAGCAGTTGTGACCAGATCATTTGTGATCATTCATGTCCTTAGTGGGACAAAGAAAGGGTGATTAGATATATTGGCTAAAAGAACAGCTGGTTTTTCTAGGGCGAAAAATAGCTGTCATCTTTCCCACCTCAAACATATTGAGGAAAGGGAGAGGATCTCCCTCTGTGCCTGTGGAAGTCTTGATTTTAGCAATATAGAATGTACAGAATCAGTGTAAATACCATGACAGAAAACAGCTCACACTCAAACTTTGGCTGCCTCTGTTGGGCTAAGAGTGAAGAGTGCTGAGATCTTTCCTATATTCCTACTGCTAGCAGGCCATGATGTATGTCGAGGATTAATGCTGATGTGTAATTGTATGGGGCTCATAGCCTAATTCCTGCCAGAAGTGTATGTGAGCATGGGCACTGGTGGTCTGTGTCCCTTCCTGTCCCTTCAGGCATTAACTCTGCTATTCTTGCCTTTTCTACACACAGCACAGGGCTGTGAAAGCTCCCCCCGGGCAGCACAGGCACTGCGAGAGGTGCTTCAGTCGGCACTGCCGCGCACCCATCGAGACCTCTGTCTCCTGCATGGTGATCAGCTGCCACCTTCACTGTGGTGCCACCTTCCACATGTGCAAGCAAGAGGAGCACCAGCTGCTCTGCCCCTTGGAGCATGTTCCCTGCCTCAACGCACACTATGGATGTCCTTTTTCCATGGCCCGCTTTAAGCTGGCAAAGCACCTTCAGACATGCCCAGCCAGCGTTGTCTGCTGCTCAATGGAGTGGAATCGCTGGCCAAATGTGGATTCAGACACAACCCTCCACAAGAATATTATGAAGGAGAGCTTGAGTGAAGAGTGTCTGGACACAGCATTGGCGCTCAGAGACCAGAAGATACTTTTCAGAAATTTGAAAGTAGCTGACTTGTTTCCAGAGTGGAGGAAAAAGGAGGAGGTAGGAGAGCTAATGGAAGAAGCCATGGGTGGGATGGAAGGTGCTGTGGGAGGATTAGCCTGTGGTTCCCAGGAAGGCAATGACCATTTCCCTGAGCTCAGCCAATGTGAGCGTGAAAATTTGGCAAAGGACAAAGAAGGAATGGACCTTGGGAGCTACAAAACCTGGGAGAACATTTTCAGCAAAGAGCTCTTGGCTTGCCAGGTAACAGGCTCAGCAACCAGCTCAGGAAAAAAGACGGAAGAGGCTTCCAAGCAAAAAGCACCCGGCTCTCGTACTGCCATCTCTGCAGAGAAGGCAAAGGAAGTACCTTGTAACGCAGAAGAGGCAAAAGTCCAAAAGCCTGAACAAGCAGCAAATAAAGAAATGACAGGGCTGGCTCCTTGGCAAGAAGGGGTCCTGGAGAGGCTGAAGAAAGAAGTTGGTGTAGCTGATTACAACATGTATCTTGTGCATCATGGGGGAATGCTCATTCGCTTTGGCCAAATGGCTGCTTGCACACCCAAAGAAAAAGACTTTGTGTATGGGAACTTGGAAGCTCAAGAAGTAAAGACGGTCTATACCTTCAAAGTGCCAGTTAGTTACTGTGGCAAAAGAGCACGACTGGGAGATGTAATGGCACACAAGATACCTACTTCAGACAAGTCAGTGGATACTTCAGAATTGGGAATAAACCCAGAAGAACTACCTAAGGCAAATGTAGTGACAGCCACACTGCTGTGTGCACTGGAAAAAGAACTGAAAGGGCATGAGATCTCTGAAGCAAGGGGCATTGATGGACTCTTTGTGGACTTTGCAACACAGACATATAACTTTCCTCTAGAGCCTTTTTCCTCCAATGCTGTTCTAGCAGATATTCTGGATGAAAACAGACAACCAGAACTCCACGTGGAGCTGTACACTGAATGTGTAACCAGAAGACATAATAAAAGTAGTTCAGCTTTCACATTCACTTGCAGTCATTTCTTCAGGAGGGATGAATTTGCATCCCATTTCAAGAATGTGCATGCTGACATACAGTCATGTCTGGATGGATGGTTCCAGCTTCGCTGTCCACTGGCCTACTTGGGATGTACTTTTGTTCAAAATCACTTCCGTCCTGATGGACACAAGGCCAAGGTCATATACAGCAAGCTTCTCAATACATTCGCTATTAAACCAGAGGTTGACAACCCCCTTGCTGAATCAGAGAAGTGCAATTTCAAAGTGGATGATCGAGGGAGAACCAAGGACTTGCTGAGCAGCCTCCCACTGGAAGTGCTCAAGTACATTGCAGGGTTCCTGGACAGCTTCAGTTTATCTCAGCTATCACAAGTGTCAGTGCTAATGAGAGACATCTGTGCCACTCTTCTTCAGGAGAGGGGTATGGTCCTGCTGGTCTGGGAGAAAAAAAGATATTCCCATGGTGGTACTTCATGGAAAACTCGCAGAAAGGCAAGTGATTGCAGCAATGGGGAAAAGATCACCATGGGTCCTCACCAGATAGGACACAAGCGTAACAATCAATTCTGCATATAAACATGCTGATATGGGGAAGGTTCATGAGGCTGTGAAAGTGAAACATAGTGTGTTGGGGAGTGAGACAAGGTTTAAAGTACTGCACATCTAGCAAAGGTAAAAAGGTATGAATAGGTACTGACTGACTAGCTGCAGGTCCCCACCCAAGCTTGCCTCAGGTAACCTGTTTGCATTTGCACCATATTTAGGCACTGGAAACTGAGAATTCCTGATACTTAAAGGTCACACATGGGGTTTTAAGGAACTTACATTTCATACTTTTGATTTATTCTTTACAAACTGATCTAGTGTAAATTGAACCTGAGTCAATCTTCAGAGCACTGAAAGAGTAAAGAAAAGGCTGTGACAGAAAGCAGCTCAGGCATTCACATCAACTCCATAGGGTTTTGAAATCACAGAATCATAGTAGATAATGTCCTCTTAATGTCTAATCTAAATGGACCCTCTTTTAATTTAAAACTATTACCCTTTGTCCTATCACTACACTCTCTGATACAGTGTCTCTCCCTAGCTTTCCTGTAGGCCCTCTTTAAATACTGGAAGGCCACAAGAGGTCTCCCGGGAGCCTTCTGCAGGCTGCACGCTCCCAGCTCTCTCAGCCTTATATAGGTGAGGTGCTCCAGTCCTCTGGTCATCCTCTGGACTCACTTCAATAGGTTTATTCTTCTTGTGCTGAGGGCCCCAGAGCTAGATGCAATACTGCAGGTGGGGCCTCATGAGAGCAGTCGAGATACTTTTGGCTTTCTGGACTGCAAGCCCAGTTCATACTAGGCTTTTCATCCACCAACACCTCCAAATCCTTCTCTGCACGGCTGCTCCCAATGCATCAATTGCCCAGCCTGTGCTTCAGATTGTCTAACGTTGTGAGGTTTGCATGGCTCCACCTCTCAATCCTGTCTAAGTCCATCTAGATGGCATCCCTGCCATGCAGTGTGTCAACTGCACCACTGAGCTTGGTGTCATCTGCAAACTTGCTGAGGATGCACTAAATTGTATTGACTATATCACTGAAAAAGATGATAAATAACATCAGTCCCAATATAGATCCCTGAGGAACACCATTTGTCACTAGTCTCCAATAGAACATCAAGGCATTGACACTGTGAGTGTGACCATCCAGCCAATTCCTTATCCACAAAGTCCATACATCAAATCCATGTCTCTCCAATTTAGAGACAGGAAGGTTTTGCAGAGCAGCATCAATGCTTTGCACAAATCAAGGTAGATTATATCATTTTTCAACATCTGTAGTTCACAAGATCACCATGAACATTTGACTTTTTGAGATGTGAACACCTGGGAGAGCAGCATGGGGATCAGAAGCCTTTTTCTGTAATGGTGCCTCATACTATTTGTGGAGTGGAAAAATACCTTCCTTACTGGCCAATTGAGTAGTCGGAATGAAATGTGTAAACATAGTTCATTGTAAGTCTTAGTTAATGCAGTAGTTATTACAGATATTTTTTTTTCTAGCTGATAGTCTTGTAGCTACTCTAACATAAAGCTGCTTGAAAGAATAGCATCAGAAGCTTTTGTTTGATCAAGCAGACAAAAGTCTAGGAAGAAATAATACAGGGATCCGAATAATAGAAAATTAATCTGAGGACCTAGCTTTTAAGAGACCCCTAAAGATCTCCACCTATCAATAATATTAAATGGACATTTATGGCAAGTATTTATTTCTCTTTATTAGGAGGAAATATTAAGTGTGGTGAATTTGAAATTTGTGTAATAAGGTACAGTGGCTTCAAGCTGAATTAGCTAGATCTGAACAGGAGGTGGGCACTGACATCGTTTACTGGAGGATGTGGCATCCTGCAGTAGAACAAAAAACTTCCACCTTTGAACTCACCACAGAGGAATCTTGATTCCAGTTCATGTACTTTGCTTGAAAGCATTCAATCTGTAATTAATCTGAATTTTTTGTCTACTTTGTATGACAGCTGGGACTTTGCCAGGCTCAGGTAACTTTTAGTGCAACACAGCCATATACCATCCTTCCATGGGAAGAAACATTTTTAAGGAGCTGAAGCCTACTATGACTTTTAAAATTA
Organism: Perdix hodgsoniae; assembly: GCA_035772895.1. Lineage (NCBI taxonomy): Eukaryota > Metazoa > Chordata > Aves > Galliformes > Phasianidae > Perdix > Perdix hodgsoniae. The sequence continues at coordinate 1,495,291 of JAPSGF010000091.1, forward strand.
TTCTACTTAAATGGTATACAACAAAAGGACATCTTCACAATCTTATCACTATATGGTTGTATATCACTGAACGACATGGTATCACCACAAATAGAGTCACAGTTAAAATATTCTATTTTAACTGCCCATTTCTGTATTTTACAAGCTGGTATCTCCTTTAGAAATAACCTTAACCTTAGACTTCCCAGCCTTTTTCTGGGGTGGGGATAGTAATAGCAGTGTTATTACATTCCTTACTTTGAAGTTGCTGATAAAGGCTTTGCAAGGTTTGGAAGTCAGGTTTCTTTGAGATACTATCACACAGACATCCTGTAGACATTCTGCCTTATAATTATCTTGGATGCATGCACCAGTAAGCATCTTGGATCCCACCACACATGTGATGTAGTTTTCTGCACATATGATGTTCATATGTCCTAGATTTCTTTGTGCCTAGTTCTAGGTTGGAACCATAAACTCTACTTTCCCATTAAAACTCATAGGTGATGACTAAAAAAGCAAAACCAGCAGGCATGATGTAGGTAACAGTTCAGAGTATACTTACACTTGTTATGCAGCCCCGTGTAACCAGATTTTTGCTAGCCTGTCCATAACACTCTACAGGCATATATGTTTTTAAAATCCTATTTTCACTAACATTTTGGCTTTCCCTCCCCAATTCCTCTCCTCAATCCCTCCCTTGGCCCAGATGTGGCAGTTCAGCAGCCTCTTCTCCAGGGTGGACCGGTGGCAGCTCAGCGATGTGGTTTGCATGTCAGAGCACCTGAAGGAATGCCCTTTCTACAAAGTGGAGTGCAAGACAGACCCCGTGCTGCTGACTGGCATGAGTGAGACTCCACAGCAGGTTCAAAAGACTTTGGTTTCCACCTTCAAGCACAGGGTCTGAATAGCTGTCTTCCCCTCCACCATACTCCCTTCGCGGTCTTTAAGAAGAGTTGGGAATTTGGGTATAAAGATTGTTGCTTCCAGCTGTCCTTCGGAAGTTTTATAAAACTGGCTTCTTCCCAGATTTTGAACACTTTTTTTTTTTCTTTCTTTCTCTTCTTTTCCTGCATTATTTTAATTGTTAAATCTTCATTCAAGTGTTCTGGGAAACTGATGGCACGTGCTTTCTGTTTATTTCCCGGCTTAATAGAGCACTCCGCAGAAAGCAATAAGGATATTGTTGGAACATGGCATTTTTGACTGTAGGCTGATGCTCCTAGCTCCATGGCCCCAAAAGAAGCAAGACTGGTTGATGCACATAGCTTGACTAGATCTGAAACACCTCACTTGTGGCCAGAAAGTTGAGCTTGGGGAGAACAGACGGGTACCCTTAAACGTAGCAGATCTAGGGATTGCTAATCTTTTCAGGCAAAAGAAAAGGCAACCCCAAAATTAAATGATCAAATAAAAACTGAAGACTCAGGACAGCACCACACAAACACAAACCGTCCTTAAGCCCTGATTTGGGCTTATTTAGGACAACATTTGAGTGTAAGCTTAAAGCTGAGGTCATGGGATCATCAAAACCAAATCAATTTACACTATGTTGGAAATACCCAGGTAACAAACAGTTTCAGGGGCTCAGTTGAATTTTTCTGTTTTTTTGATTAATTTTTTTCTCTTTCATTTCAAAACCAGTAAAGCCATCAAAAATATTTGAAGATGCTTTTAGAATGCCTTACCTATTCAGTTTTGCAACTGTACATTGCAAATAGTAATTGTAAGCAATTGTAAACAATTTGTCAAATAAAGATTTTTATTTTTTTTTCTGTAAAAGACCTTTAAGAAACCATTTAGCACTGGTATGGATAATGTTTGATTCAGGTAAGTGGGCTGAAATATATTTTTTCTTTTATTTTGTAGAGTAGAAAAGTGATTAGGATTTGGTCTATTTTTAAATAAATGCATTAGTTTGAAAACAAAATATGCTTGTTGAGGCAAATGATGAGGCTGGTGAGGTGAAAATGGGTGAAAACTTGCTGCACTTGCAACTCCTGGTTTTGGTGCAGATGTGAGATGTGGCTGGCACTGTCTTTAGCCCTCTCCTACTGATGGAGGCAGTCATTTGCCGTTGCAGATGAACCTGAGCTGAAGGCTGAGTACTGAAGGCATGAGCAGTAAGGTAACTGAAAGAGTTCTGAGCAACTCATCCTCCTGTGTACTTGAAGCTTAAATAGTCCCCTTGAGATGTTAGCATGTGGGGATGTTCTCTTCTCCAGACACACCGTCGGGAGAACATTGTCTGAGCTGTGGGACAGTGAGTAGGCATCAACATCAGGATTTGGAACAGTAGCAGTGACAGATTCTTATTTCTTATTTGTAGTTCTCTTTTCTTTCTCTAGAGCTCTTTTATTGGAAGACTCTGTGCATGAGAATAAACTTGTCTGTACAGATATCCTGTAGAAAATAGGCTAAGTAGCACCCCAGTTTTACACAGGAGAATCTGAAGCAAATGAATGCGATCTGCAGCTAAAGCCAGGTGCTCTGTTCTTTTGCCCTGTACCTTAATCACATTGCAAAAATAAACTGTCTGTACTTTAAAGCTGCTTACAAAAAACTTACCTGTTCTCAAAACATACATGAAACTCATTCTTTCATCAAAACTTCTAAAACAGGTCACCTAGTATTATTGTTCTGCTTTATGCAGGGAAGTTGCTAGGGGTGAGAACATGCAGTCAGGCTTTCTAAGCTGGCTTTTCCACGAGGACTCCCTCCTCCGCATATCATGTACCCCCATTTTGAAAGATGCTGAGCACCTAACTGTAGACCACAAAAATTAGAGGCCAACATCTGTTCTTGGTGCTTAAAAATGGGGGCAGTCAAAACTGTGGGCAATCTTGAAATAAAAAGAAAACAATCTTAAATGATAGCAACTCAGAGTAAGTCAATATTCAAAGCTGGTACAAGAGACCATGAAAAATGAGCTCAACCTAAGAATCATCTGATAAGAAACTTCACTGCTGTAAACTGATGTAGCTGCACTGAAATTGTGGTTTATGTTAATTAGGAATTGGGCTCATTTTACCTTTAGCCTTGCTGTTATTCTAGTTCTGGTCTACTTGTGTAGATGCCAGAAAGCTTTGTTTTTGTATCTCCCTTTTCCTGGAGATCCTGTGATTTCAGTTCCAGACTTATGAGCCTTTACTTAGAGGGTGGTGAAACACTGAAAGTTTGCCCAGAGAAGCTGTGGATACCCCATCTCTGGAGATGTGAAAGGCTGGGACGGATGGGATCCTCGTCAGTCTGATCCAATGGGTGGCAACTCTGCCCGTGGCAGGAGGGTTGAAACCAGATGATCTTTAAGGTCCCCTCCAACCTAAGACATTCTATGTATTAGTCTGATTCTGTCACTGGCTTTGCTCCTTTCTCCAACAGGAGGTAGGAACATAAGGTACAGAGAGGGTGTAATCTTAGCAAACATGGTGGCTAGCAGTGTGGGTTAGAGATTGTGCTGCAACTTGTGCCTCTTGGGATCAGCCAGAGATATATGGGTACAACTTCTAGGAAAGTGGATTTGGATCATTTTCCTTCTAGTACTATTAAAAGATATTCTGCACAGAAATAAGGTGTTAACTCACAGAGAAAGAGTTCATTCCTGTATACTTCTGTAAACTGTAAATTTCGTTGAGTCAACAAGGTTCTTTTACAGCCTGGCCTTCAGTTCATACAGTGGAAGCTGAAATCCACAGTGATCTCCAGTTTAGCCTGGTTAATCTAGGTCTGTGAAAAGGAAGACAGTACAGGGAAGTAGAGGCAGAGCAGTGCATATCCACCTAGCAAATCATAGAATAAATGCCAGCTTACCGCTCATTTAACACTAGAGGAGAGCTGTGTGCTAGTATCAGATGTATCCTATATAATCAGAGGAGGCATGCCAAGCTAGCTCAGTGTTGATGGCCCCACTCATTAGCACAGTCAGCAGAAGCTTCGGGAGCTGCAAGGAACAGAATTGACCCAAGCGTGGCATGAGCATAATGCTGACTTAGTGTAAAAAGAGAAGCTATCTTTTGGATTCAGCGAATCATAGAATCACAGAACCATAGAATACCCCAGGTTGGAAAGGACCCATAAGGATCACTGAGTCCAACTCATGACCCCACACAACATCACCCCAAATTCACACCCTATGTCTGAGAGAGGTGCCACAACGCTTCTCTGGTTCTATCACCTGGGCAGCCTGTGCCATGCCCACCGCCCTCTGGTGCAGAACCTTTCCCTGACCCGAACCTGACCCTCCCCTGACACAGCTCCGTGCCGTTCCCTGCCGCTGTCACACAGAGCAGAGCTCAGCGCTGTCCCTCCGCTCCCTGTGAGGAGCTGCAGGCCACCATCAGGCCTCCCCTCAGCTCCTCTGCTCTGAACTGATCATGGGACCTTAGCCACTCCTCATATGTCTTCCCCTCCAGACCATTCCTCGTCTTCACAGCTGTCCTTTAGACACTCTCTCAGTGTTTTATGTCCTTCTTATACTGCAGCGTCCAAACCTGCACGCAGTGCTCAAGCTGATGCCACACCAGCAACTACTTAGGCTCCTTATATAGGCTTTTAACCTGACCTGTAGAGAGTTCAGACAAATAAGGTTGACAGATTTGGTGGTGTTTCCACTTGTTGGAAGAACTGGAACTGAAAAGATAGGACTGGGGAAATCAGGGAGGTGAGAGCAGGGCAAAAAGGCTCAGAGCCAGAGAACAGGAAAACTAGAAAGAGGAAAAGAGTGTGGTTTGGATAGAGGGCTGCTTGAACTCATGGGTTTTATGGGGAGCAGCAGATGGAGAAAAGTAAAAGGGTGCCGATAGAAGAGTGGTGTGGAAGAACTGATGGGACTGCAAATGTGCAAGGAGGAAATGCCTAAATTTAAGAGGGAACAGATGGTTAGGGGTGACATTAAGGGCAGCAGAAACCTCTAAGAATATTATGGGAATGGAGAGTTTATTTTATATTATTTGATAAGATATTTGGAATGGTAAATGGTAACCCATGGTAAACCCAATGAGCTGCAGACTCTGTTTTGAAATGTAATTTTTACAGTGAACCTCACTCTGTGGCACAAATTCTCCTGGGTTGAAGTATTCAGCCAGTGTACTGATGAAATGCAAGCTGAGAGGTCACTGTTAAACCACAAAGTCACCACTTTTGACGTTTCTAAGCACTCATCTCTTGCTGTCAACAACAGATTTTCTGGATAAATGCTTCTTGGAGATGTGGATTTGAATTCCCTATTAGTGTTATACATTAACATGGGGTATATGGTATTTCTTCAGGGGTGAAAGGGTAAGTCACCTACTGACACATCAGTCCAGACAGGGGTAAGAAGTTACTTGTCAGGCCCCCAATTCTTAAAACTGAGTAAACACAGATAAGATGTTTATCAGAACAGTGTTTGTTATTTTGCAGAACTGTGTAACACCTTCTTGCTTTCTTAAAAATAAAATCTATTATGGTTAAAAAATGCATCAAAATCCACATCCTGTTTTCATAGTTCCATCACATTAACTTTATTTCAAAATTCAGAAAGTTTTCCTTTTAGATCAGACATGGTAGTTCCTGTATTCTCATATACACTACTCCCTTTTCATTTGCTCCTTTATTAAATATAATTTTCTTAGTTTAAGACTATGGTTATGTATCAGCAACAGGTAGTTTTATTATTGACCCCATCTTCTTTGCATAGTCACCTTCTCCTTTTTGATTCAGGTATTTATTTACACAAAAAACCTTTATTTTCTAAAAATTCATTTTCTACATTAATATCACATCATGTCTACGAACATCTGAAGGCGTTTTGTTTGGCAATCAATTTCCTTACCTGTCACATGTATTCAGTAACCTCATGGCTGTTGATCAAGGTAGCTGCAGGATTTTTGCTCTTGCTCTGGAGTGCAATTGCCGTAAAAACTGAGCATCTCACAGAAGAATCCTGGGCTTCTTTCACATTCAGTTTCTTTACCATTACAGTCCATATTATAGACTTTTCTTATTTCCTTGATTTTTTGTTTGTTTGTTTCCATTCTGAAGCTAAATTTTCAAGTACTCAGCAGGCCTATTTTTTTTTTTTAGCTTCCTGCTTAACTGATATGTAAGCAAATTATGATCACATGCTCCAAATGTATTTTTCATGAACAGTCTTTTCTATGACTTTGTTTCTATTCACGCAGACACAATGACTGTTTTATGAAGGAATTTGTCATCTGTCATATCAAGATTTATAGGCTTAAGCCCCATCATGATTATCAGATACTTCCCTCAGTGCCTGCTATTTTCTCTCAGCAAAGGACATGAAAAAAGGTGGTCCTGAAAATGCCACCAAGGCTCACTCATTCTCTCACTAATGATGTGCATAGGCTGTTTTTTCCCGTGTTTTTTTCTTTCAGGCAGCTGGGGTGGACTTGGCAGCTGGCAAGTAAGACAGCTCCTGCGTACTCCACGGTAGCTAAAGAAGGATCCACAGGGAAAAAGGAACAACCCAAGTTTCACATCAAAGCCTCTCACGGAGCTGGAATCTTATGAAAAGCAGGCTTGTAGAGAAGTGACAGCCCTTACTGGGTGCTTAATGAGCTGGGAGAGGAAGGGCTGCATGCAGAAGGACGGTGTTAAGGCTGGAGTGGCACTGACACTTAGGAAGAGGTTCAGCAAAACCTGCAGCTCTGGAAGTGCTCCTCCATCCCGCTTTCCTACTGCCTAAGCCCTCCTGCTAAGTTCCTTGTGCTCGGTAAAGAAAGAGTTAACAGGCTTAGAGGTGCTGGGATTTTTTCCCTTCTGCTTCTGCAAAGTGAAAGTGAAATTAAAAGCATGGTGCTGCTGGCAGCCTGGGGTAGGGCCTGGTTCCAGCTAGCCTTTCCTAGCATTTTGGCCTGCGGGAGACCCCTCCTTAGGGGCAGTATGATCCTGGGGCTAATCCTGTGCTACTGCATGCTGGGTGTGCTGGCAGGTGAGCCGGGGCTTGGTCGGGGCTTGGCTGGGGCTGTGCTTACACTGCTGCTGCTGCAGTGCCTGGGGAAGGGAAAGCTGAAGGGATAACGGACTTCTGCTATCTGAAGGGGGGCTATAAGAAAGAAAGGACAGACTCTTTAGTAGTTCTTTTGTCACAGGACAAGGGGAAATTGTTTAAAACTAAAAGAGGGCAGATTTATATCGGGTATAAGGAAGAAAATGAGGGTTGTGAGGCACTGGAACAGGTTTCCCAGAGACATGATGGAAGTCCCATCCTTGGAGACCCTCAAGGTCAGGGCTCTGAGCAAACTGATGTAGCTGCAGGTGCTCCTATTCACTGCAGGGGAGTTGGGTTAGATTGTGTTTAAATGTCCCTTCCAATTCAAACAATTCTATGATTCTACAATTAAAGCAGCTCGTGCACTAAAACAGTTCTTTTCCTTCTCCCAAGGGACAGTGGAAGGCCCCACACCAGTGCCTGAGATCCGCAGGGTGGATGTTGTACTTGGCTGCTTCTATGTGGGGGAAGGAGGATTGCCGAGAGCCTTCGGTGGCTCCCAGCATCCCGCTACCCTGGTGCTGAGGGGACTCAACGTCACAGATGATGGCACCCTGGGAGATGTAACCGACTATGAGATCCCACAGGAAGATCACAGCTCCTTTGCTCCCATCATCTTTGAAGCCTCAGGTGAGTGAGGCATTAGGGCTGCCTCCAGGACTTTGACCACCTACATGTCCCAGGCTTTTCCAAAAGAACATTTAAGTGGAGTTTAGACAATTACAATGACTGCTGAACAAGTAATGCCTCCTGTTTTATTATGCTGTCCCACAGACAGATGTTGGTGGTATAGCAGTAGAAACCGGGCCTTCCCACCAGTATTCCACTACATTTTGTTGCTGTGTGACAGATGGCAGCAGAGAGGCAGTATAACAAAATGGTGTCTGACATGGAAGTGCACATGAAGCAAAAGTCTGTTATTTAATTCCTACATGAGGAAAAAATGGCACCCACTGACACTTGCTGAATGTTTATGGAGACCTAACAGTGGATGTGAGCACAGTGAGGTAGCAACCTTCATAAATTTTATTTTTATTTTATTAATTTTTTGAGATTAGAACTAGCTGATATTTAAAGCCTCTTCCAACCCAAACCATTCTATTATTATATGAACAGCTAAAATTCTATGCATGACTTCCTACATTTAGCAATTAAGACTTTAAGAAAGGAATTTTGTGGAAGGTTAGAAACCCTGCTGCTGCATCACCCTCCAACAGAGCCTATACTAGCTTGTCTACTGGAAAATCCTTTGTCAATAACATCTTGAAAATTATGGCTCTAACGTTTTGTTATTGCATTCATATTTTTGTGCAAATATGCACAAAATTGCATATTCACCTTTTGTTACTACTAATAATATTAGTATCTTACTCAGCATGCATGAATTTCTATGTCCCTCTCAGAAGTTCAGTAGTGTGTGTCTCTTTTTACTTCATTTCTGGGCACCAACCTGCAGTCCTCCTCCATAGCCCAGGCTTTGTGTGTAACTTCACAAACACAGCAAAGCAAAGGTCCAAGTGCGTGCTTCACTGTGGTCAAATTAGCTGCACACAGTGCTTATATGCAAACAAGTGCTTACATACAAGCTTATCCAAGGCCCAGCAGGGTCCGTTAGCATGGGCCTAAGCTTTCATGCTGGAGTGTGACTGAACAAGGCATGGGTGTGTTCAGCATGCCACAGACAGGCCTTGGGAATCTGAAAATGTCCCAGTTGACTGGAAGCTGGCAATCATTCCAACCTTCAAAAAGGATGAGAAAGGATACCCTGGTAAATACAGGCCTGTCAGGCTCAGTTCAGTGCTAGTAAAATTACAGAGAAGATTGTTTTAGAATTTAGAATTTTAGAATGGCTTGGATTGGGAAGGACCTCAAAGATCATATAGTTCCAACTCCCCTGCTGTGGGCAGGGTTGCCATTCACTTAGATCGGGCTGCCCAGGAACTCATCACACTGGCCTTGAATGCCTCCAGGGATGGGGCATCCACCACCTCTCCACGCATCCTGTTCCACTGCCTCACTACCTTCTGAGTGAAGAATTTCTTCCTAACATCTAACCTGAACCTCTCCCCTTTCAGTTTAAATCCATCCCCCTTGCCCTATCACCGTCTACCTGCATAAAAAGTTGATATCCCTCTTGCTTCTGAACTCCTTTCAAATATTGGAAAACTGCAATGAGGTCTTCCTGGAGCTTTCTCTTTTCCATGCTAAACAATCCCAACTCCTTCAACCTTTAACTGTAGGAGAGGCGCTCCAGTCCTCTGATCATCTCTGTGCCCCTCCTCTGGACCCACTCCACCAGGTCTGCATCCTTCTTGCACTGGGAGCCCCAGGCCTGGACACAGTACTCCAGATGGGTCCTCCATGAGGGCAGAGTGGAAGAGGGCAATCACCTCCCTCTCCCTTCTGGCCACCTCTCTTTTGATGCAGCTCAGGATACCGCTGGCCTTATGAGCTGCAAGAGCACACTGCTGACTGACACTGTAGTGCATGGAGTTTCTCATCTCATCAGCTTGCTCTGTCTTTCTTTCAGATTCAGACAATTAAATCTCTTCTCTCTCCTCACAGCACAGCTAGTGTCCATCCCGTATGCAGACGCCCTGCTGCATGTGGATTGCAGTGGGGAGGAAGTAAGCTGTGAGCTTTCCCCATATAGTTTTCAGCAAGAGGGCAATGGTCTCTGCCCTGCCTCCTGGTTCCTGGCTGCCATTCGGCTCTCCAGCGGGATCAGCATTGCCCTGCTGCTCAGAGGACCCAGCTGCAGCAGCCAGAAGGATGAGGGACACGATGTGACACTGCACCCAAAGCTGAGGATTCCAATGAGCAAGGAGGGGACTCTGCTGACTACAGGTGACCAGGTGGCCTGGGATCCCAGCCCCACTCAAGCAGGAGCACCCACAGCAGGTTGCCCAGAGCCACATTCAGGTGCTTCTGAGCAAGTGCTTTGTCTTTCAAGACCACAGCATGTACTTGGTGTCCACTTGATTGTCAACCCTGTTAACCTCACAGGGCTGGCTTCCTCCCAGCTCTTCTGCCCAGGTGGCCCCTGAAGCATCACACAAGGGGCCTGCTTGGGGTGAGGATGTCACTGCCCACACCCCCAACTTGAGGACACCTTCTTTACCCACTTTGATTTAATTCACTGCTTGTCTTTAATTTTCCCTTCTGTTTCTAGTGGAATTTCAATCATCATCAAACAACACTTCCCTGCGCACACGTCTTGGCAGCTCCATCACCCTTGACTGCCACTTTGCCTTGGCTCCCAGCTTCCTACTGTCCTCCCTGGAGTGGAGGAGGCAGCACCAAGGCAGTGGTCGCAGCCTTTTCAGATACCATGTGGGGAATGCAGGCCCAACAGTGCAGCCAAAATTCCACGTAGATGTGGAGCGGCTACTGGGGAATGGGGATGCATCGCTTACCTTGCAGGAAGTGACCGTCGATGATGAAGGGATGTACATCTGCTTGGTGTCCACCACACAGCACCAAATCCAACACAATATCCAGCTGCTGGTGGCTGGTAAGGAAGGCACTGAAAGGTCACCCTGTTGCTCCCAGTACCCATTGTCACAGGCAGCTTGTGGCTGGATGCCATTTGTGTTCCCTGCTCAGTTTCTGACCCAGACAATTCCCTGCCTATTTCCTTCCAGAGCCCCCAAGAGTTCGTGTGTTTCCAACAGAGGTGTCATTTGAGAGAGATGAGACCATTACCCTGACCTGCAACATTGCTGGCTATTACCCCCTGGATATTTCAGTGAGCTGGACACAGAAGAGTCCCGAGGATGAGGTAGAAATCAGTCTCTCAAGCACACACTTCTCCAGTCACCGGCAAAGCCGAGATGGCACCTACAGCATTGCCTCTTACCTCAGCATCAGCTCAGCCACAGAACAGGCTCCAGCCACCTACACCTGCCATGTTTCACATGTGGCTCTGGAGGTGCCCATCTCCATCAGCACCCATCTGAAGGTACCAGGTGAGTGTCAAGGTTGAGTGACATATTCCTCATCCTGTCCACACCTCCTGCCACCTCATTACCTCCCAAAAGGATCAAAATCTCTGGGGTGCATCATGCATGCCTACTTCTCCCTGCTTTCCTCCTGGTGTCCTCTTGTACCCATCCTCTCTTCTGTTTCACTCCCTTAGCCTGAAGATTTTGAGTCAGCAATTATCTCATTTCCTACAAGGAATGAGAAATATTATGACTAAAAACAGAGCACTTGGATGGAGACAAGAGAACAGCCGTGCCCAAGGATCTGGACACCCAGCTGGACTCATTCAACTGGAAGCTGAAGCTGCTGGGGAGCTGTAGTCCCAGCACTGCAAAGATTGCTGCTCCCCTTTAAAGTTGATGTGCTGTCAGTGTTCTTACTCTCCTCCCCAGCAGGAGGTTGCTCTCCTTTCTCCTGACCCATCAGAGAAAAACAAACAATGCTGTTGTTTAACAAGTTACATCATATCTATCTAGCCAGTACAATTTATCCCTGTGTTAATGGCCTTAGTGCATGTGTTTCCTGTCACAGCTGACAAAAGCGTGTGTATTGTCAGATGCCAAGGGGTTTGATGGGCTGTGACATTCACTGGCTGCTCAAGTACACGTGACATCCCCGATATTCCTCTTCCCCTACAGAACACACAGAATTGGAAGGACTGGTAGGAGGGGCCATTGCCACTGCCATTTTCATTTCTGTCCTCTTCATTGTGCTCAGGAGGAAAAGAGCAGGTAAGAGGCTAAGCACTGAGCCACTTCCCTAATGTGGGAGATGGGACAAGCAACATCTTCCTGGTACTGGCAGCTCAGTGCCATGGCTGTGGAGGTCTGGCTGACCTATGGCGGCTGCTCCCTTTCTTCCCCGACTCTGCAGCATGCAGGGCTATGAATCCCATAGCTGGAGGCCTGTGATCCTCCCAGCTCTGCTGAGCATGGCAGGGCTTAATTGCTCTTCTCCATTTCCTTCTGATGGATATCTGCACATGGGTGATGGTCTGTACACTTTGGTCTTTATGAATCTTAGGGTTTTTTTTTTCCTTTATTTCTTTCCTTTTCAGCTGAACCAAAGCCAGAGCAACTTCTAACAGCTTCAGAGTAGAACTCTCATGTCAGCCACCTGCCCTTCACTCTCTCTCTTCTCTTAGAATCACAGAATCATACAATACCCTGAGTTGGAAGGGACCCATAAAGATCATTGAACGCAGCTCCTGGCTCCACACCAGGAACATCAAAAAGTCAAACCATATGACAGAGCACTGTTGAGATGCCTCTTGAATTCTGGAAGCTTGGGGAGCCTGTTCCACATCCTTCTCAGAAGAGTTAGTCTTGTCCAAGTACTGACAGAGATAATGGTACAGAAGGGGAAGGGCTTACCCAGCTGGAGGCCCTGAGCGACCATTCAAGAATGGAGTATGAGAATAGAAACAGTAAAGTGTGCTTTCACCTCAGAACAACATGCAGCTGGGATGCTGCATATAGATGAGTGTTTATGTTACTGTACGTGTGTGAGTCTGTATAGATAGGTGTACATGTAGATGTAAATAGTTATACAGTGAATTAACATATGTTGTACATAGATACATAGATGTAGATGTATATAGGTATATTTTCTTAATGTTTTAAGATTTGAAGGAATATATTTATGTACTTGTGTGTGTGTATGTGTTTCAACCATAGAGCCAGGCAAGTGTGTATGCAAAATTGGTTAATCTTCAAACTGAGCAAGTTGCTTATATTGCAAGTCCAGCAGCCAGAACAAGATGATGAAAGCTCCCATGGAAAGTTACAACAAATTTTTTAATAAAAATTTCAGATTTAAATTTACAAATTAGAGGTCTGTGGTTCTGCTGTTCTGAAAAAATACAGACACAATTAAATGTTTTTAAAAATAAATAGAATTATGTATTCAGATTAAATGTAGATGCATTGTATTTTCAAAATAAGGAGTGTTTTTCACTGTAACTATTAAGCTTAAGTATTTTTAGATCAATAGGCTGAGATAATTTGCATCTCAGCATTGTAAAAGATTTGGCTGAGGAGGTGTCAGGTCCAGTTGACTTATGTGTTAGAATATTCTGGAAATCCCAAGATACTGGAAAAGCATGTGATGCCAGAGTTCAGAGAGAAAGCAAGATGACACATGTGAGTGTTAGATGGCAACAACCGTCTACCAGAGAGTGTAAATGTAATAAAAGACATTTAGTACTTTTTTTTTTTTTTTTTTTAAGTTGTGAAAAACATACCCAACTTTACTCCTTGATGAAATAATACGTTTGGTTGATAAAAGTACTGGTGCAGATTTAATAGACCAGTGAATTTGTAGATCAGCATGACATAATGAAAAGAAAAAATAACAGTTGTATATGCTTCACAGTTTACATTGTATGGATTAGTTACTGCCTAACACATAAATTGCAACACTGCTCTGATCTTACTATGACTGTTTCCTTTAATTACACCACAGTGTCGGCACCGATGGCACTTCAACCTGCAGAGACAGGCACAGGGAGAATCAACAGCTGCAAGTTAAATTTAGGCATGTTCCAAGTAGGATAAGACAAAATAAACTCAGTGGTGAAGAGGATTTTCCTTGCTGCCTGTCAGCAAAAATGGCAGACTATCTCACAAGATCTTCAAATAAAGACCAGACTACTGTCATTTAATCAAAATCAGTTAAAGACCTCAGTTAAAAGAGACACTGATCTCTTTCAATTTAACAAAATACCAATGTCTTTGTTGCGTATGAAATGAGAGCTGGTGATTTGCCTGTCTTTTCTTAAGAATCATAGCATCATAGAATGTCTCAGGTTGGAAAAGACCTTGAAGATGATCAAGTCCAACCACAACCTAATCATACTACCATAGCAACCCTCCACTAAATCGTGTCCCCGAGCACCACATCCAAATGGTTTTTAAACACATTCAGAGATGGTGACTCAACCACCTCCCTGGGGAGCATATCCCAGTGGTTATCAACCCTTTCTGTAAAGAAGTTCCGATATCCAACCTAAACCTCCTTTGGTGCAACATAAGGCCACTTACCCTTGTCCTGTCACCTGTCACCAGTGAGAAGAGACCAACCTCACTCTTGCTGTACGCCCCTTTCAGGTACTGAAAGAGAGCAATAACATCTCCCCTCAGCCTCCTCTTCTCCAGACTAAGCCTCAGTTCCTTCAGTCACTCCTTGTAGGCCATATTCTCCAAGCCCTTCACAAGCCTTGTTGCCCTTCTTTGGACCTGTTCCAGCACCTCAGTGTCCTTTCTGAGGTGCCAAAAACTGAACACCGTACTTGAGATGAGGCCTCACCAGTGATGAGTACAAGGCAGGATTACTTTCCTAGTCCTGCTCACCACACCATTCCTGATCCAAGCCAGGAAGCCATTGGCCTTCTTGGCCCCCTGAGCACACTGCTGGCTCGTATTCAACTCACTGTCCATCAGTACACCAAGGTCCCTTTCCATCTGGCAGCTTTCCAGCCACTCATCCCCAAGCCTGGAGGGTTGCCTGGGTGTTGCCTGGGATTATTGTGACCAAAATTCAGTACCCTACACTTGGCCCTATTGAAACTGATGCAGTTTACTTTGGCCTATTGATCCAGTCCATCCAGATCCCTCCTTTTCCCCTCTGGCAGATCAACACTACCTCCCATCTTGGTGTCATCTGCAAACTTACTGAGGGTGCACTCAATCCCCTTGTGAAGATCATTAATAAAGATGTTAAATAGAAGCAGCCCCAGTACTGAGCCCTGGGGACAGCACTCATGACCAGCTGCCAACTGGATTTAATTCCATTGACCACAACTCTTTGGGCACGGCCATCCAGCCAGTGTTTCACCCAGTGAAGCATACACCCATCCAAACCGTGGGCAGCCAGCTTCTCCATGAGAATAACTGGGACATTCCCGGTTAGCCAGGACTGCCGAAGAATGATGGAGAGTGGTTTGGCAACCACATCTGCCAACTCCCTCAGCACTATAGGCTGCAATCTATCTGGCCCCATTGACTTGTGAGTGTCCATCTTTTGGAGCAGGTCCAAAACCATCTCACTGTGGATTATGCAGGGCCTATTCTGTGTGCCCAGTGAGTTAACAAGTCTTACTATTAAAGACTGAGGCAAAGGAGGCATTAAGTACCTCAGCGTTATCCTGATCCTTGGTCACTGTGTTGCCCTTGGCATCCGATAAGGGATGGATATTCTCCCTAGTCCTCCTCTTGCTGTTGATGTATTTATAGACATATTTATTTTTGTCCTTTACCTTAGCAGCCGAGTTCAGTTCTAGCTGGGCTTTGGCCTTTCTAATTTTCTCCTTGCACAGCTTCACTACATACTTGTAATCATCATAAGTAGCTTGCCCACTCTTCCAGAGACCATAAACTTTCCTTTTTCTCTTGAGTTCCAGACAAAGGTCTCTGTTCAGCCAGCCTGGCCTTCTTTCCCATCAGCTTGTCTTCCATGACTGGGGGATGGTCAGCTACTGCACCTCCAAAATTACTTCCTTAAAGTATTCCCAGACTTCCTGGTCTCCCATGTCCTCCAAAACTGCTTCCCAAGGGATCCTCTTAACCTCTTAAAGATGGTCTTAAAGAGGTTAAAGTCTGCCCTCCAGAAGTCCAAGGTGGCAGTTCTGCTCACTCCCTTCCGTAGTTCAACGAGGACCAAGAAATCTAGCAACTTGTGATCACTTTGCCCCAGATGGCCTCCAACCTTTGCATTCTGCACAATACCTTCTTTGTTAACAAACAGCAGGTCCAGGATTTTGCTTCCCCTTGTTGGCTCCTTCACCAGATGTGTCAGGAAGTTATCTCCCACACAATCTAGGAACCTCTGAGACTGTTCCCTGTCTGCAATATTATAAATCTAGCAGATGTCTGGAAAGTTGAAGTTTCCCATGAGAACAAGGGGGAGAGACCTTGAGACTTCACCCAACTGTCTATAAAGTGTTTTGTCCACCTCTTCATCCTGGTTGGGTGGCCTGTAGCAGACTCCCACAATATCAGTCTTATTGGCCTTTGCTTTTATTCTGACCTATAAGCTCTCAACCCTATCATCATCATCATTAATTTCCATACATTTGCATTCTTTCTTAACACAGAAGGCTACACCATCGCCTTTTCTGCCTAGACTATCACTTTTGAAAAGTCAGTAGCCATCCATCACAGCACTCCAGCTGTGATAGCTTTCTGACCACACAATGGCCTCCAGCTCCTCCTGTGTGCATTAGTGTAAAAGCACCTGAGCTGGGCCATCTTTTGAGTGGGAGTAGGCCTAATACCCTCTTGACCATACCCTGGTGTTTCTATAGCCAACAGCCTCACACCAGCCTTTATGTTCTTCCTACAAGAAGGTGAGTCATCCTCCTCCCCCAGGGCATGAGACTGTGGGATCTTACTAGCACATCCCTCTCCCACAAGCACTGGGACGTTATATACAGGCTCCATACTAGTGACCCAAGTTACACGCCTACCCCTCCTCATACCAAGTTTAAAGCTCTATCAACAAACCATACCAACTCCCATTGTAAGACCCCTTTCCATCAGTGTGATAAGTTACTCCTATTGGTTGCCAGCAGGCCTGGTCTCATGTAAATCGAGAAGAGGTCAAAAAACCCAAGCCCCTTCCAGGCACACCAAGCTCTGAGACAGGTATTAATCCATTGGCCAAGACAGTGTAAAAAAAGAAAAAATAATTGAGAGGTATATTAGGAATTGCTGTACCCTTGTAAGGGGAAATACATCACAGCACTTGAATTTTACCCAGGAGCCTGCTCTGTGATGCTCCCCACTTCTGATCTGCATTCTGTGTCCGTGAAGGTCTCAAGCTGAATTTACATCACAAGAAATTAGGCCTACACACTGAAACAAAGTGATGTGCTTAGTGACAGTATTCGTTATATTTTAAATATAAAATGCTTATTACAGAAAACGCCACTAAGAGACTGAAAGTTTATCAAAGATGAGCATAATTACACTATAAGGATATGAATAAGTAATATTATATGTTGTATGTCCCTGGCAGACACCCGTACTGCTTTCCAAGGTCAAATGGAGAGTGGCTAAGTGCCACATGGCGCCAGTGTATGGCCAGATGAATGGAACGGGAATTTGGTCATCGTCTGAGCAGTTGCTTGCTAGACAACCTGCCACAGGATATGCTGTATCATACAAATAAATATTAAATATGGAAGTATTAAATCAGTTCTTTAGGAATTTTATTTGATATAAGACATGAGATTTGTTAGGAATTTTGTCAGCCTACAAAGCATAAGATGAAGTTCTGTGTATACATGATTAGTTAGGGGCTGTGACTGTTGCATTGTGAATGGAGACTGCAAAAACACCTAACATGATACCGAATGAGCTGTCACTGTGGACAAAGCTGAGCTCAAGATTATCTTTTCCACAGAGGTTCTCTTTGTTTAATTACTCCTCTGCTCATCCAATTTAAGCTGGCAGCATTGATCCAGCAGTCTAACTACACTGGTTTAGATGCACCTTATGAGCACAGCTGAATTTTGGTTGGTATGAGTTTCAAAGCAAATGTGCATCAATGAGAAGGCATCTGTAAAGTTTTTAAATAAACTCTGAGCTTGCTTCCACTTGGCAGCATATCATCATTCGGAGCAACTGGGGACACTGCTTCTCCAGAGCCAGACTGCAGAACAGATGCTTTTCTGAATCAAAGCCCTTTTCAGCAATATGGCAGACAATGTGTATGAGTGGTCAACTGTCACACAGACCACCAGCATGCAGCCCCCTCCAGCCATGCAGCAGCTGCTTACACACCACTGGAATTCAGTGGTCCTGCTTTAACACACCACAGAAAGGACAAGATGAACTAGGGTTGCTTTTTCAACCACGGAAATGTCACTCTTGAAACATTTGAGAATGACATCTCTGAAAATACCAGGAGCCCACACTCCCCCAGGCCATGCTTGTCCTTACTTGTAATCACCAAGGTCATCACAGATCTGACCAGGAAGAATCCCTCTTTTGTATCTGAAGTGTTACAATTATACAGCTCTCCTCTGGCCTTCATAAACCTTATCTCCACCTTGGTACCACATGCTCAGGCTCAGAAGCTTCAAATTCCACCAGTCAGCTGCATCTCTCACAAATTTATAACAAGGACTAATGTACAGAAATCAATTAATCACATATCCCACACAGGCCACCAGGCAACAGCGGACAGTTACTCATTTGAACCTAGTGTGCAACAAGAAAGAGATTTCTACAGTGACCCTGGAAACAACTCCAGCTCTCCACATATGTTCTTGTCTTTGTCAGTGAGCTGCAAGGAATCACTACGACCCATGTGATTTGGGTGGGATGGGACAAAGCATCACAGCACTTGTCTTGAAGATCAGAAGCCAGATGCAAGAAGTTCCATTTCAAGAGCTTGGTATTGCAATCCTCACAGTTCTTTTTGGGTAGCTCCCTCATAGAGAAGACCATCTCACAACCATACAACGGCAGCCTCTTCACAGAACTGGCCTGTAGGAACACTTCCCTTGAGCTATTCTCTGGGAAAAGTATGAAATGCTGATCAAAGACACATATTCACTAGCACTGTGTTTGCTTTTCTCAGTAACCACAGTTCTGCACTGATCACTTTTTCTGGCCTGAATTCTACCTGGAGCGCACTGATGGAAGGAAGGATACAATAGGTTATGAATCTCTTGTAATATTCCATACATTTAGGAAAAGAAAAAAAAAAAAGAGAGAGAGTTGATCTTGCCTAATCTGAAGTTCTCCAGCTCTTTTACAACTATTCCCTACCTTGTGTCCCAGACAAATACTGTAGATCCCCACCTCCATTCCTTCTCTCCACAGCAGGATGTGTCATGATAAACCAGTCCAGCTCTTACCCACTGCAAAAATATGGTCCTCCTCCCAGGACAGCTGAAACTGCAGTTACCTCCAACACAAAGGTGGATTCCCAATAGATCTCCTTCAGTAATCAGATATTGAAAATACCAAATGTCACTCTAATTGAAAAATTGACTGAGAAGCTTAGAAAGCCCACCTGCAACAGGGATGGATGGTTTCAGCCTGATCTTTTGGACCAGAAGCAGTTGCCAGCAGTTCTTAGTGAGGTTCATGGTAGTGGTCCATGATGAGGCCCATGGTAGCCCAGGCTGCGTGGGGCTGAATTGTGCCCAGAGGCAACAACCAACAAGGAATTCTTGCAGGTACATGTTTGTAGACATGTGAAGTGAATCTCTCACTTTCCAGCAGTGGACATCAGGGGAATGTCCACATCTGGATGCAGCATCAGGAGCAGCTCCTTCTCTCATACCCTGCCCCTACAAACCCTGAAAAAGGGGAGAGAGATCCACCACCCACACTTATGTTCCTGGTGCTGACACACTGCTGCTGTCCTCCTCACCAGCAGTTGGGTGAAAGTGCCTGAACCGCAACACCCAAAGAGCCAAAAACTCTGCAAGGTGGCTCCAACTCTACCAGGCAACATTCATCCAAGTATGTGTTCTGTTCCCAGGAGATAGACCACAGCACACACTATTCTTAGGCTGGTAGATGATAGTATGGACACACAGTCTACTGGGGTCATAAGATATCAAGTGGTGTGCCAAGCTTAGACATTTTTCCAGTTTGTCCAGACCCTCTTAGACTCTGTCTGTACTTATCCCTCATCTTTTCATTAATGGCATTTTCATCTGAAGTCTCAGGAAGCCCAGAACCTCCTTCACCACCTGTTCCTGTCCACTTGCAGCTCCAGGGGGAGGATCCCTGGTTGAAGGGTGGTCCTGGCAATTACACAGCATGTTTCTGTTCCCTCCTGCTGTCTGTTCTGTTGCAGAGGATCCCAGGACAGCACCTAACACCTTGCACCCTCAAGTGCCTTCAGGAAGCAGTGTGTTCTGCTGCTGTGCTCTGTTTTATGTTTTTAATTTGTTTGGTACTTATCCTCTCCTTCTATTTACCCATTCATCACCATAATCATTTTATCTCTCCCTGATTTCTCTTTCTCTAGCCTCCTCCTCTCCCTTCTCGGGGAAAGTTCAAGCTGAAGAGGAAGAACAGGGCAAACACATCACACTACTTAGCAATACTCTCCCAGCCTGCAAACATTTTCAGGTAATGGACTTCCTGGATGAATTTTTAAGGTCCTTTCCAACCTAAAACATTCTGTGACTCTGTGATTTTATAATTATATGATTCTATGAATGTGCTTTCTGTGGTTTATTCACCTCCATGAATTGAAGCCGTCCGTTTTTATCCAGTACCCCTGCAATGTCTTTAAGAGCTGGCATCACATTTACTGCCTTCCCTTCCTCAGGTGCCCCAGTGAAATGAAACATGGGTCACACAATGCTGGGAGCAGCTCAGCTATTGTACTCCTGAGTTGCTTTAAAACCCTTGGACAAATGCCATTGCTCCTAGCAGTTGCTGTCACTGCTCTCTTCATCAGCATGCTGATCAGCCTTTTCACAGTCACTTCAGTTTCAGGCACATTTATAGGCGAACCCCACCCTGCACAGGAATGGATTCTGCCAGGATGATCTGTCCAGTCAACACTGGAGCATAGAGTCAGAGATTTCTGCCATGACCTTAACTTCCCCGTGGAAGCAACAGCGTTACCTTGGGGCAGCCATAAGAAAACAGTTGCAGCAGGGGCTGGTAACAGGGCATTAGTGCTGGGTGATAGGTCAAAATGGCAAGGTCCACCAAAGCGGAATGGGAAGGAGAGAAGTAGCTGAAGAACAATGAAAGGTAGAGAGCAGGATTTTAACAGTAGTGTATACCACCAGATGGCAAAAATAGGATTACAGCCCTATGTGTTGGGATGTTGCACTGGGAGGAAGTGAGAAGTAGGAGTGAATAGCAACATTGGCTCAAGAGGTTCAGCTGATGTGGTGATATAGATTTACAAGAGGTGGCAGGAGGGTCTAGGGGTGACAGTGAAGACAAGTGGAGCAGGGACAATAAGAGACAATAACACTGACTAGTGGTGGTTCAGAGCAACGACTGCTTTTTTATTGACAGATTTTTTTATTTTTTAATTAATTCACTAATGGAATTTTTTATCAAGAGTGGTGAGGCACTGGCACAGACTGCCCAGAGAAGCTGAGGTTGCTCCATCCCTGGAGTTGTTCAAGACCAAATTGGATGGGGTCCTGGGCAGCCTGAGCTAGTGGGTGCAGCCCTGCCCACGGCAGGGGATTTGGAACTACGTGATCTCTAAGATCCTTTCCAACCCAAACCATTCTATGATTCTTTGATTCTGTGGTGCTATGAAAAGCAGGGCAGTGCTGGCCAAGACTGATGAAGAGCTGAATGACCCAGATTGGGGAAAACCAACAATGACAAAGAAAGGAAAAGGAATGGAACATGGCTGCAAAGGGAGGAATAGCAATACTCCATTGTTTTAAGGGTTTGTGGATTAACTTCAGTCTTTTTTTTTCCTGTGCTCCGAATTGTCTGGTGTGAGTCATCTGGGAGCTGTATAATTTGCTAGCCTATATTGCAGTGTCACTGCACCCTGCAAACCTGTCCACTGCATTCAGGTGGGGAAGGAGAGCACAATGTTCTTCTTTTTCCTTCATTAGTTACCTTTTCATTCACCTCACTCTCCCCACTCTCAGCACCATTTCCTTTTCCACTTTTTCACTTTCTGAAGTCCTGTGTTTATTTAACAGTGATTTCATTATGAATTTCTGTTTTACCCCTCTTGTTTTATACATTTATGTACATACATACCATTCTCATTGATGCATCCCCCCATGAAATACTATCAATACACTATTAAGTTCTTACCATAGACCTTCAGCAGATATGTGTGCATAGCACCAAACCAAGAGGTGTACTGCTGTCATGGCCCTCGTTTGGCCTAGGGAAAGGGAAGGGAAAGGGAAAGGGAAAGGGAAAGGGAAAGGGAAAGGGAAAGGG
>JAPSGF010000091.1:1517540-1551618 GCA_035772895.1 Perdix hodgsoniae
GAAGGAAGGAAGGAAGGAAGGAAGGAAGGAAGGAAGGAAGGAAGGAAAAGAGGAAAAGAGGAAAAGAGGAAAAGAGGAAAAGAGGAAAAGAGGAAAAGAGGAAAAGAGGAAAAGAGGAAAAGAGGAAAAGAGGAAAAGAGGGAAAGAGGGAAAGAGGAAGGAAAGTTATGAATCCAAGCATTCTTATTTCCAGGCCCAACAGAGGAAAAGCCTAGTATTGGCTCATTATAAAAATCAATGCTATGTCAAAGGGTTTCTTATAGTCTAACTTTTAATTTATCAAGACACATCTCAAAAAAGTCAGATTCTTTGTCTTATCAACCCTTCCAGATCTTCACCTCACTGCTAGACTGAGATCTTCTGAGGTTCATATTACCTAAGAGGACAGAAAGCCTCTCAAGCACTGGAAAGAATCAAATCCATATGAATTAATGTAAAGGAGATGAGAAAGAAGGTGATCTCTTCAACTCTGCCCTTTGTGGAAGGTGTGATGGCATGTGTTTCCTCAAGCCATTTGGCTGGGAGATCTGTCCTTACTAGTAAAAGGAACAGATTTGTGGATGTCGGTCTTTAATTAAATGCTTATTTCCCTATGGCTTCCCTTTTAGGGGCATAGCTGCTTGTTTTCCAGAGGCAGATCATCAGCAGAGCAGAGCCAAGAAGCAGAAGCAACTTGTGATGCCTGTGGTGGAAGTACTGAGAAGGGCACCTGGAGCATTAAATGTGGCAGCATCAAAACTGGAGGTAAACATAGATGAGGTTGCCTTAATGTTAGCTTGAGTAAACCTCCAGGTGGGCAGCAGCCAGCATCTGTGTCTAGCCAGCAAATCTGCTGCACTGTGCCATGTGCTGTGCTGTGCTCAGGGTATAACTAAGGCACAACTGCATAATTCTTGTTGGCTGAGGAGCAGGTGTAAAGAGAAACTGGTCTGGGGTGGCTGTGTCCGCTTCAAGTTTCCAGGAACAGGCAGAGGAGATCACAAAAGAGGTGGGGATGCAGGCCTGGGGAGTCAGGTGGTTGTTATAATAGTCATATTGTTAGGGCTGGAATGAGGAAATTAAAGATTTCAGCTGAACAGGAGAACAGGGGAGAAAAAAATCTCATGGAATCTCTATCCTGATCTCCCACCCATTGATTGCCCCTCAGAACAGAGATCTACTTGGTTTTGATCTCTCAGATGGGCATTAGCTTTAGCTATGGTGGTGAGAGGCAATTTTCATATGGCCATTCCCACAGCCAACCCTCTTCCAATTGGATGAGATCAGTGTATTGAGCTGTCAACCTGGCTGAGCCTACGTGTGACCCCAGATTTAGGAAACACACAGCAGAGAGACAGCTGGAAATTCTGTCTTCAATGCCCAGTGATTTTCACTGCAGCAAAAGCAGCAAGCAGCTGATTTGAGCTTATACAAAGCAGCATGGCTGGGGTACCACAGGGTCTGGGTGATTCAGCTGCTTCAGCATGCAAATGGATGCTGTGCTTGCAGCAGGCAGCATCCCTTGTTCTGCAGCAAAGAAAACAGATGGGAGAGCAAAGGTTTTCAGCAGCCAGCTCGGATTTGTCAGCTAGGGCAGGATGTGAGCATATGTGCACTCTTCCTACCACACTGCAACATGTGGACAGCAGGGAAAGAGGAACCACACATCTCTTGTGGGATTCACTCCTGCTAACCTCATCCTCCTAAGAAGAGAAATGCATTTGCTTCCATACACAAGATGTTCTCAGACCTCTGACATTATTTTAATGATTTCTACCTTATAATCTCCCATCTTTCATTCTGAAAGAAGGCGATAAACCTTCCTGCTTTGCTTTTCCCACAAGACACCATTCTGCATCACCAGAATGGCTCTCTGTTCCTACAAGGTAAAAAAAAAAATACGTTGGAAAGGAGTCTTCTTGGGACTCAAAGCTGTGGGGGTGAATATAAGGACATGCTTCTGCTGGTGTTGGTGTCAGCAATTATTTGGGATAGACACCATTGCCACCCGGCAGGCTGAATTAAGTAGCAAAGAAGGCGGCACTCAATATCACATTAGGCTGCTCTGCAAATCCCCAGGGTTTTTTAAATATGTTCCTGTTTCAAAATCATCACCTCTCCCTCTAGTGATTCTGTGAAGCCTGGGTAAATAACTTCTCCCTGCAAAGCAACAGATATACAGAGCATAGCCTCATGTCTACCCATCCTCACCTGCTACCAGCATCTCTTCAGCCAGATGCTTCAGCTGAACTTGCAGCACCATCTGCGCTGCTATTCCTTGACTTTTTGAGTTGCTAGTTTTAATGCAGAAATATATAATCAGCTGGAGAGAATGCAGAAATAAGACAGAAATAATTGCTGCTTCTACCCTGTGGCAGAAGGAAAAGCTCTGTCTAACAGACTCACCTATATACATATACAAAAAACCAAAAATGATTTAAAGGCTTTCAAGTGGTTCAAAAATTTGTTACACTTGCAGCCCAAATCAATCCATAGAGATCAAGCTCTTGAGAGAGCTTTCCTTTTCCTACCACCACAGTAGCAGCATGTTGCATAACAAGAAGTTTGTACTATTTTAAAATGTTGTGTGCATTACAGATCATTATCACATTCCTACCTGGGCTGATAGGAGACGTACCTGATAAGGAAACATTTCAAATTTGATGCCATAAAAATGATTCACATTTACTCAGAGTTTGCTCAGTAGCAATAAAAGCGATCATGCATGCAGCTGGCAAGGATGCAATATTCAGGAGCGCTGCCCCCAGCAACAGTGTGCTTCCCACTCAGAAGAGAAGAACCTGCAGTCAGTCAGACATTCAAAGGTGAAGGACCTTTTCAGTGAAAAGCTCCTGGGATTCGAAGCTTGGTTACAAGATCACAGAATCACAGAATCACAGAATCACCCGGGTTGGAAGGGACCTCAAGGATCATGTAGTTCCAACCCCCCTAATGAATCAAAACCTCCAAAAAGAGTTTCTAATGCCCAGAGAATTCCTAATTAGGAATTCCTTCCTAATGGAAGACTTGGACCATTCACCCTGTTACCGTTGAGCCTGAACAGGGCTCGGGAAATAATTATTGCAAAAACCTGCGCCATCTGGCATGGCCTGCCTCAGTAGATGGCCACAGTGAAGAAATATCCAGAAAATTGGGGATGGGCAAAGTGCTCAGAAGACATTTGCAGTGAGGGAAGCTCAAGACAGAAGTGTAGCTAATACCCTACAACATCCAAACGAGTCACTCCCATGAACTGCACTGTGATTCCTCCTCACAACATTCTGTTGCAGCCATGTACGCACAAGGACAACTGTGCTGGATCGGGAGCAGCCATTCAGGTGGTCTAGCTCATCCGATTTTGTGAGCTAACAGTCACACTGCACACCTGTGTGACCACAGGAACGTCAGAATTTCTCAAAGCCATGGCCAAACTGAGACGTTCACGTGGCTGAAATGACTGGAGGTCACCTGAGGCTGCTCAGGGCTGCTATCTGAACAGCAGCAGATAACATCTGGCAGGCTGAGCACCTCGCCAGCATGAGAGAGGGCAATGGGAAACACTCTGATCACAGCTGGCAGCAGCTGGAAACTGCAAGAGCCAACAAGGTTGGCTTTTTTAATTCTTTATAAGAAAAAAAAAAGCATGACATGGAAAAAGCCTGAAAAATAATTGTATCTAGATCTGCTGATTAGCTTTGTCTCTCACTCAGCAAAAAGGAATTGTGTTTCTAAGTGCAATTGCAATGGTCATTTGAAGGTAAGTTGAAATGCTTTTAATTACTGTGGGAATCATAGAATTCACAACTATGAGCACTGCCAAATGGGGCTTAAGCTGTTTTGTGAGTGCCACTAGCTTAAATGACCATAAATTGGGAATTTCAGAGACTACATAATTTGGGTTCTGTTTGTTGTATTTTTGTATTTTCAGTTGATTTGTTGGTTGGCTGGTTTTGTATTTAAAGCATAATTCCAGTAAGACAGATGCAGTTTTGGTGGATAATCCGTTAGCATAACAGAGTATAATTTCAGGAAATTACAATAATGTAGTTAAACAAGTTATAAACACACTCCCTAGGAAGCTCCCGGATCATAGCTCCAGAGCTTACAGTGGTGACTGTAAAGGCTGATGCTTTGCAACTGCTATACATCTGTATATGTTCACAGAGGTTAAGGGATAAGCCTACTAGGATGAACAATAATGCTGATGTGCACCTTTGGGGATTCTCTGTGCGCATCCAAGTACATAAAGCATGCAAGCAGCACAAGAGAAAAGAGCTCACACGTCCCCTGAAAGGAAGAGCATTTCTAATGCTCTTAAGAAACTAATTTGCAACTGGCATTTATGAACAATATTTGTTCATCCTCCCCATCCCTTCCACTCCTTGCAATTTGTTTTTCTAATAATAATAAAATTTCAAAACAAACTGCTTGGTATAACTGGGTTTACAGTGACAAAAAAAAATACTCTACTTTGCTTTTGATGTGGGATGGAGTTAGGAGAAGCTCGGGGTAGTGTTTGCAGGTTGGTAGCAAGCAACTATCAAAGGGCTGCTCCTGGCACGCTCCACCAGCCTCTAAGGGTGCTCCTCGCCATTTTCTGATGTGGTGTGTTGCAACATGAAGTGGCTGTGTCACTAACCAAACTGCTGCAGTTGGAATCTAAATCCAGGAACTGCAGTAAGTGAATTGGAACAAGGACCTGACCCGAAGAGAGCAGGTGTAAAGAAAGAAGTGAAAGCCTCAAACAGCACTGGTTTGAGATGAAGTCATTTGGAGGAGAGTGGGAATGCAGTTCCTGAGTTACAAAGGTCCATAGACTGCTGGGCTCATGCGGCTCTGGGTACTTGTTCCTGCAGTCTTAGGATCCTGCAAGGCGCTGGGTAAAGACGAGAGGCCTCCACTGCTCTGGCACAGCCTAGTGAGACACGCTGCCAGCAATCTCTGGGCCAGCTCATTCTGGATGTGAGATTTCTTCGTTAAGGAACCAGCAAAAGCAGTGTTCCTTCATGCGTATCACCTCATCCCCATGAGCCTGCCCTGCCCCAGCCCCAGCTCTCACGGAAAGTTCACTCCAAATTCACCTGCCTCTGCTTTGTGAAACCCAGTGGTTAAAAAGCCGCACACAAAGCGCAGCTGGGACGCAGGATCCCGGTGTGCCCCCATGACAAAGCGCCGTGGTGCACCGTGGAGCTCCCTTGGGCACGGATCGGCCCCGGCGGCCCCCCGGACTGGCCGAAAGCGAGGGGTTAAAGCGGCCTCGTCCCCGTCGCCCCTTCCCGGGCCAGCCCTGCCAGCTCGCTTCCCACATCACCGCCGGGACGCCGCGTCCCCGCCGCCGGGGGGGAGCGGCGGGGGGCCGCGCCGTTCCCCGTGCCCCACCTGGCCGGGGCAGGGCTGCCGGCTCCTTACTGGGGGCTCCGCGGTGCCCTCGAGCGCCCGGCGGGGTCCCGGGGGCAGCCAGGACGCCGCCGCGCAGCGATCTCCGACGGCGCGGCGCCGCCAAGGTGACCCCCTAGAGCAGACCCCGGGCCCTCGGCCGCCCACGCCCGGCCGCGGACACTTGAGAGTTTAAAGAGGCTTTTCTTCGCCGGGAGCGGCCCGGGGGGGAAGGGGAAGGGAAGGGAAGGAGGGGTGGGCGGGGAGAGGCTGGCAGGGCAGGAGCCGGGCGGGGTGCTGGCTCCAACTGGAAAGGAACCAGTCCCAGCCCAGCCAGGGAGCTGCGAGCGAGCCGGCAGCGGCGGGGAGAGCGAGCCCTGGGCCCTGATCCCGGCACGCCGCCTCCCGCCCCGACGGCGCGGGACGGCCCCGCTATGGGCACGGCGCCCCGCGTCAGTCCGGCGGGGGTCGGCGGCTGCGGGAGGGCTGCGGGCTCGGGTGGGAAGCGGGGAGTGTCACCTGTCGGGCCCTGGTGGGATGAGGGAGGAGGGGGGGGAGCACCGACTTTCCGGAGCTGTGATCCTGTGGGAAGCCCGCCTCGTTCTTAATTTGTGTTTCAGGGTGGGTCTGTGAAGGCAGGGAAGATGCCAGAAGGGGAGAAGACGATGCAGGGCAAGCAGGAAGCGGAGCAGCAGCAGAAGGAAGATGAGAGGGAGGGGCTCATCGAATTCTATGGTTCCTATCAGGAGCTGTTCCAGTTCTTCTGTAGCAATACGACCATCCATGGAGCTATCCGCCTGGTGTGCTCTAAAAAGAACAAGATGAAGACAGCCTTCTGGTCTGTCCTCTTCTTTCTCACCTTCGGCTTAATGTACTGGCAGTTTGGGATCCTCTACAGGGAGTACTTCAGTTACCCTGTCAACCTCAACCTCAACCTCAACTCAGACAGGCTGACTTTCCCTGCAGTGACTCTGTGCACACTCAACCCATACAGGTAAGAAATGGTCTCCCAGAGCTTTCAGCTGCCTTGACCTCCATGGGCATAGGATACAGGCATGTATTCGTGTTCTCTTCTTGGTCCTCAACTTGTTTAAGGGCAGGTGGAGAGGAAGCTTCTTGTGGGTCTTTGCTGCCACAGGGCATTCGCAGTAAATGGTGTTCATTTAAGCTGTTCTACCTCGTGGTGTGTTAGTGGGCTGCTCTGAAAACTTTCCCAAGGCAGAAGCAGTTGCACTTCTTTATCTCCTACAGGGAACAATGGCCTCCAGCAAAGAGGCTTGATTTTCAGCTGTCAGTGGGAATGTCCTGAATCACCCCATTAAACTCTGCCACACATCTTACTCAGAACTGTTCATGTGCATCCAGCCCTAACCCTGCAGGCTCCTCTCTCCCACATTATAGGTACAGTGCCATTCGAAAGAAGCTGGACGAACTTGACCAAATCACCCATCAGACACTGCTGGACCTTTATGATTATAACATGTCCTTGGCACGAAGTGACGGGTCAGCGCAGTTCTCACGAAGGCGCACCTCAAGGAGCCTGCTCCATCATGTTCAGCGCCATCCCCTGCGGAGGCAGAAGCGGGATAACTTGGTCAGCTTGCCAGAAAACAGTCCTTCAGTGGACAAGAACGACTGGAAAATTGGCTTTGTTCTGGTGAGATCCCAAGATGCGTACTGAGCTACCCACTCCGACCCCTGTCTAGCCACTTCTGCCTTGTTAGCCTTGTGGCCATGCCCTTCCTCATATAGAGGGATTTTTGTTGCTGGCTTTTCTTGATGACAGATGAAGGTGGAGTTGAAACCTTCTCCCAACATATTACTGGTCCCCAAGTCCTGCCCCTATTCACTTGGAGGACTTGTTCGTGTCAGTGCCCATCGGTTCCTAGGTGAGACAGGGAAAACTTGTCCTTCCTGAAGGCTACATCAGCCTTTCAGAGCTATTTACTAACAGCCACAGCATTGCTTGGTAATTGTTGAGGGGATGGTATTGCATGGCTGTGGGCCATGCAGAATGTGATCATGGCCATATTTGCTCCTGGGTAGTATCTTCTTTGCCCTAAGGTATCTATATTTGCATTTTAAAAGGCACTGAAGGGAATCATTTGCCAGTTAAATGGAGTTCTCACGGGGTCACCAAGTTTCTCTGGACACACCCTGAAGGGAGGGCTCCCCATGCTAGAATTTAAAGCTTCTGGTTTTATATCACGTAGGTTTTATATACAGTGGATCACACTGCACACTACACTGCAATTTGCTGTTTACAGTCTCACTCACCCATGCCTGCTGACCTGGTGTTTCGCTTACACTGAGGGATTACTTTTCCCTGTGCTATTGATTGCCTTTTTCTTGAGCTCAGCAATGCTGCAGAGCATTTTTGCTCACTCTGCTTTGTTTCTATACCTTGATAAGGGAGCACAGCAACCTCGTCTGGGACAAGACTTCCCTGATACAGCTGCTTTTTCATTCTCACAGTGCAGTGAAAACAACGAGGATTGTTTCCATCAGACGTACTCCTCAGGAGTGGATGCAGTGCGGGAATGGTACAGCTTTCACTACATCAATATCCTGGCACAGGTGCCTGATGCGAAAGACCTGGATGAGTCTGACTTTGAGAATTTTATTTATGCTTGCCGCTTCAATGAAGCAACATGTGACAAGGCGTAAGTGGTGGAAAAAACCCACTGTTTATTCCTACTGACACCTGCATTTTGTGCCTGGGTTCAAGGGGAATTCATGTTAGAGAACTTCTTTCCCAAGGTGGGGCTGTTCTTTGTTCAGGTCCCATTTCCTCAAGCAGTATCTCAAGTCTTTCCTGAGTATTGTGCTCACCAGGGTCAGACTTTCTGTGACCTGAAGCAATGGACCTCAGAGGACGGTTTCTCCTTCCCCTGAATTTCACAGAAATGAAATAATTATACTGCTACAAACCCCAAGTGTACAACATAGAAGGCTGGTGTGCATGCTGAGGGTGGTGTGCAGTGCTGAAGTCATACATATCAGACTGATAAGGGAAGAGGAGAAGAGAAAGACAGTGAAAACAGCATTGCACTTCTCTCCTGCCATTATGGTTTAGAAGCCCTAAGGAGGCAATGAAATTAAACCCATCAGCAAGGCAAGGAGTACAGAGAGCTAAGAGCCTTGTCAATATTAAGATAATATAGTAATTGCTGATGCTGCTAAAAAAAAAAAACATCCTGGCTATCAAATGCTAGCAATAGAAGAAAATGTATAAAAACCCATCTAGCTCTAGGGCATTTTTTACAGCAGATTTTAATTGCTTTTCCCTGTTCAGGTTAGTTTACATAACAAACACTGCCCATCTGCTCTAAGCCCCTCTCTGTGCAGGTGGAAAAGAGAATTGTTCCTTTCAGGAAGTTCTTCTTGGTCTCACAGCTCTTCTCACGTGTGTGAATATTTCTGTTCCCATCACAGGAATTACACTCACTTCCACCATCCCTTGTATGGGAACTGCTATACCTTCAATGACAACAGCAGCAGCCTGTGGACATCCTCTCTGCCTGGGATCAATAATGGTGAGAGGCACTTTCGGCTTAGCTGTTTTCCCCAAGGAGGGTGTCGGGAAGACTGGAGGAGTTACAGGCAGCCAGTGGTGGTGGTAGATTGCAGCTCTGCTCTGTCTCATCCCAACTCTGCTTTGACTCATGTGGAGGTGTCTGTGTCATGGACATGGCTGTCCTTCACTGCTGTCCTGCTGAACTCTCTTTCCCATCAGTGCCTGATCCTTACGTTCACTGCTCCCTCTGGACTTTCACTGTCTGCTCCTGAAGTCTCTGTTGAGCTCTAGTGCTGTCCTCACAGTTTAGTCTTGACTTCCTCCTTCGGCACTTACAGTTTCGAGCAGCTGATTTAACCTTTTTGAAGCCCCTCTAGGGCAAATCTTCAGTCTTCTGTTCAGTTCCAATTCTTTCTGTGAAATCTCTCCCCATTCCAAGATCTGCCTTTTCTAAGTAGCAATTAAGAAATCCAGTTTTCTCCAGCCTCACCTGGAGCCTCCAGGCTCCAGCCTTCTCTCTGTTCTCCCTTTAGCCACACTCCCACTCCCACTCAGCTTAGGTTCAGCCCCAGCCGACATCCCCCCGTGACATCCCTTGTTCTCTGGCATGTCCTCAGGCCTCTCTCTGGTGGTGCGCACCGAGCAGAATGATTTCATCCCTCTGTTGTCAACAGTAACTGGAGCCAGGGTCATGGTCCATGATCAGAATGAGCCAGCCTTCATGGATGATGGGGGTTTCAATGTGCGTCCAGGTATTGAGACCTCCATCAGCATGAGGAAGGTGAGGCAGCCACAGCAGGGCTAAGAGCTGTGGATGTGGGACTTCAGTGTGAAATGTGTAACTTGGTGGATAGATACAGATGGGTTGTCCTGGACTGAAGGTGTTAAATGGGAGGGGATTCATCATCTGGAAGGGAGGGGAGAGGGAGGGGGGGGGGGGCAGGAAGACCAGCAATTTACCAGACTGGATGAGAATCATTTGTTTGCAGTTCATAAGAGAACAATGAAACAGGGGTAAGCAGGGGGAGCTGGCATCCAATGGTAAGCATAAGGAGCAGGTAGTGATGAAAGCAGTGGGTCAGCGGGTGGCACAGAAGTGTAGAGATGGGATAACAAAGTGCTAGTTGTTTTGTGAAACAACTTTGATATTCTAGGAGATGACTGAGCGCCTTGGGGGCAGTTACAGTGACTGTACAGAGGATGGCAGTGATGTGCCAGTGCAAAATTTGTACTCATCTCGCTACACTGAACAGGTAACCTGTGATCACTGGTTCCATGCCAGCTCCTTTCCCAGCTTTCCTGGAATGCTTCAGTCCCCTAATAGTTGTGCTTGTCCATGGGAAATGTTAATAGGATAATGTGACACAGAGCGTAAAACCTTTGGTTCCCCTGTTCAAACATTTCCATATCATGTGCTCGCAGGTCTGCATTCGTTCCTGCTTTCAGCTCAACATGGTTGAGCGCTGCTCCTGTGCCTATTACTTTTATCCCTTACCTGATGGAGCAGAGTACTGTGACTACACAAAGCACATAGCTTGGGGTAAGTACTTACAGGAGAGGATTTATATGATAAATATTACAAAGTAAACCTCATGCCCATCTGAACCTGTTTTGCCCACCTCATGTCCCAGTAACTCTTACCTGTTTTAAATGAGGCTTTTTGATATGGGACAGACAAAAGACACTCTTCTCTTCAATAGTTAGTTCCTCTGGATGTGTGGAAGGAACTCTTTGGATTCCCTCTGCTGTTGCACATTACTTTCTTTTCATATAGATACTGTGAGTTTATCTGGATTTACTTTCTCTGCTGCTTAGGCTACTGCTATTACAAACTCCTTGCTGAATTCAAAGCTGATGTGCTGGGCTGCTTCCACAAATGTCGGAAACCTTGCAAGTAAGTTTGTAAGTTACAGTGGGAACTCTCTATTCCTAGGGATGTTGGAAAGCATTCACTGACCAGGGCAAAAGCTTGAGCCACTAGCTGAAGTGCAGACCTAAATGATATTTCTCCCATCAGGAAGACAAAATGGCTGAGGAGCATCAGTGTCGGCTCTGGGGTGAGCTCCTGAAGATTGTGCAGAAGCTCAGTGGGAAGTGGGCACAACTTCAACATGGGAGGGAGTTTCCAGGTGTGCCTGGGGACTGAGACCTAGCCTCATGGCACTGACCACTTCAACAGCTAACACACTCTCTTGTCTTACAGAATGACACAATACCAGCTCTCTGCTGGATACTCTCGCTGGCCTTCTGCTGTCTCAGAGGTAAGAGGGTAGCATCCTGGCTTCACAGCACTGCTCTGAGCTCTGGTTTAATCCTCCCCCTCAACCGGTTCCAAATCTACAGGAGGTGACTACAGTCACATAATTTATTGCACTTTCATTTCAGGATTGGGTTTTTTACATGCTTTCACAACAGAACAAATACAATATAACATCCAAGAGGTGAGAGACCATTTACAGAGATTTTATCAAAACCAGAAGTAGTCCAAGTGGAAAAAGGGTGAATGGAATGGTTGAAGTTCAGATTAAATCAGTGATGGTGCATGGACTTGAGGCAAGGGCAGTGGACTTGAGTCAGGAGAGAGAAATTGTGACTTCAATAAAGACTGAGAATCCAAGTGAAGACTCTTATAGGGCTAGCTGCTAGTCTGAAAAGAGTAACTCAAAGGCTCCTGCCATATGGTTCAGAGTCACAATAAGGGCTAGTGAAAGAGTGGGAAGGGAGAGCAGTGCAGGAGTTGGCGCTTACCAACTTATGACACAAATGCTGGAGTTCACAGTGCAGTCTCAGAAGTGTACAATTGGTCCCTCAGATTTTCATAAAAACTGAGGGAACTCTGGAAATGGAGAAAAGATACTAGGCAGTATATGTGTAAAGAGCACAGGAAGTGGAAGGAGACAGAGAAGATGGCTAAGCTTAGTGAAGAAATGCAAGGACTACAGATTTAGCATTGCTCATACCCATTTTTCGTTAACAGGAATGGAGTTGCAAAAGTGAATATCTTTTTTGAGGAATGGAACTACAAGACCAATGGGGAGTCACCAGCCTTCACAGTACGTACTTTACCACATCCACCCATTACACCACAATGTCCATCTGCATGGCAGGCATTTATTCCAGCAGCACTGCTGCCTCTCAAGTCTCTTCCTGTGAAAGATAGGGAAAAACTCCCCAGCGATACTAACAATGGGAGCAAACAGAGAAGAAAAAGGCTCCAACAAATGCTATCATCACTCCCTATTTCTTTCTCTTGCAGGTAGTGACTCTCTTATCCCAGCTTGGGAATCAGTGGAGTCTCTGGTTTGGATCCTCTGTCCTATCTGTGATGGAGCTTGCAGAACTGATTCTGGATTTCATTGTCATCACTTTCATCCTGGCCTTCCGCTGGTTCCGCTCCAAGCGGTGGCACTCCTCTGCAAGGCCCCCTCCAAATAGTCACGACAACACCGCCTTCCAAGATGAGGCATCAGGACTTGGCGCTCCACACCGCTTCACTGTTGAGGCTGTAGTGACCACACTGCCTTCCTACAACAGCCTGGAACCATGCGGACCAAGCAAGGATGGTGAAGCAGGACACGAGTGAGGCAGAGATTTATTTCATAATTCAGTTAGATGGCAGTTGGACCAGAAGTTGTATACTTTCTCTGCGGGACCTACCTTTCATTCTTTTTGGGATGCTCTGCCTCAATCATAGCAGAAGACTGTATTGTGGTTAATTGATTTTACTATATGTGAATCCTTCAGTCTTATAAAACACTATTGCTCTTGGAATCACCAGGGATGAGAGTCAGTCTAGCGTTTGCAGAGGAGAGATGTCAACTCAGCTTCCTTATAGTCTTTACACGTGCATATTTTTTTTCCCCTCTGCGACAAAGATGCTGCTACAGTTCTCATCTGTTATTAAAGAGGTTTGGCAGGTGTGACTGGCCTTCTCTGTAGTATGACAAGGGACCAAAAATGGAGTCTCATCAGGGATGCAAGTCTCTCAGCAGGCTGAGCCTTAAACTTCCCCTGGGGCTGGAAACTGGATGCTCTTCCCTACTTCTTAACAGCCAGCTCTGATCTCGAGACCAGGCTGCACACCCTGTCTTCTCTCAGAGGAGAGGCTACTGACAATCTCAATCCCTGTGATTCACAATAGTCTAGGGAGGCTGCTGAAGCATGCAGCTGTTCTCAGACCAGGACAAAAAGCAGTCTGTAGCACACTGGTAGAGCTTCACTGTGTAACAATCTCCTTCCCTGGGATACACCATACATATCTACATTCAGCCATTTGTTTGCCAGAGGGTTCAGGATGAACTGAATTCAGCCTAGAGTGGGCCCTCTTATTCTGCTAAGGATTATAAAACAGAACTGCTGCAAGCTTTAATGTAAGATGCTTTCAGGGAAAGCTTTGGCCTGATCAAAAGATAATAGATGGTTACCTCTAGAAGAGGACCTCTCCTCAGTTTAAAGAACAATTTGGAGATCTCAGCATACACTTTATCTTCTGCAGAAAGCTTGCCTTTTTTTTCATTAAAAAAAAAAAGAAGTCTGCTGTATCTGTTGGCAATGGTATTTACACAGCACATTACATGATGTCAGAGAGAGCAAGGATGAAATGACAGGAAAATCCACTTCACTGGACACAGATATTAGAATTAAAATATATACTTTAGACAGATCCATGTATATAGTCATACTGCAAACAGCCTCTTCTTTTGAACTCAGAAATTAGTCAATCAATAAAAAAAACTTAAAATACTTTTAAAATTTAAAGTAGGTGAGCCACACTTGAAAACCTGCAGAACTTTACAAGTATGTATTGTTACCTAATTCTCCCATTTGATATGTTAAACATGCCTGTTGCACTACTGTTGCCTTGAGTGCCTAAGTGCACTTTCCACTTCCTAGCAGACTGATTTGATTCCTCACAGGCATGAACACTAAACTCAAATCTTAGTTTTTCAAACTTTGTCCCATTGCTGTGCTGATCCTTTCTGTCTAAGGAACGAAATACTGTTTTTCTACTGGAAAAAGAAGCGAGCAATCAGCAGAGTGAGGTGAAAGGGCATTAGCTGTCATTGGCATCCTTTTTCTTCAGACTCAGGCAGGAGAGAGAGCCCTGCAACCATGGGCACTTAGAAGCCTTCATTGTAAAAAACAAACAACACAAAACAGACTTCTACAAGTGTTTAAAAGAAAAACACTAAAACACCCACCCTAAAGTTGACCCAATATAGGAACTTTTATTTTCTGTAAAAACATGCTGGCTAAGAAGCAAAGTTAAGAGCTAGACCTAGCGTCTAAAATAAACAAACAAAAACTTTACTGACAACTAAAGCAGTCTTGAATGATCAAAAGCAAAAAGAAGTTAGAATGCTGCACCTGCAGCCCAGGTCCTGATCATATATTCAGTATTACTGATTGTTGCTTCAGGAAGTCACTGGAGCAGAAGTGTGACACTGGGCCGTTTGTTTTACAAAGTCACCTCCACGTCAAGAAAAGAAAGACTGGAAGTAACAAGTGCAACACATAGAGCAGTCTCTGTATCAGAAACATATAATGATTCATAAACCAAGCCTGATCTTTCTAGAAACTAAAAACTAAAGCATAAATCCTCGCATGATACAGTACCTTGTGACAATCCTAACATCAGTGCAACCCACTGCATCACACAATTTTGTAAATAAATAAAGATCAGAGGCAATAGCTACTTGAAAGATATTTAAGGTCTCTTCAGATATAGAAGAAAGTGATTATTCCTAGTGGAATCGTGCACCGTATTATCTATTCTGCAGAAATGGTGAAATTTAAAACATGAGCTTTGACTGATGAACTCAAAGTAATGGCTATAAATGCAGAACTAAAGGCCTGTACAAACATGAAGTTGCTATACAGGTTGGCAACTGGATTAGCTGTACCTGCCCAAAGGATTAGTGCAAAAACTGCCATCATGTGAGAGATCAGGAGATCCTCACAAGAAAGTCCCTATGCTTGCTGCAAGCAGACAATGCCATAAATTATCAGCTCAACAGACACACAGTGAATTTGGTCTGGCTGATGAGAGGTGAGTCCAGTAGCGCTGGAATGAGTGCAGGAAATTGAGTGTTTCACTGAGTATATGAAATCCTAGAGAAAAGGGAAGAACACATGCATTCAGAGAGATTCACTGGGCAACAAGGGGAAAGGATTCAACTTTCAGTTATGAATTTGTACAAAGGATAAAGTTCTTAGTTACATTAACAGTGCAGTGCAATTACTTAGAAGACATGGAAAACACACAAGAAACAACTGCTAATCATAGGACAACGAAGAAAGGGAAGTGATCTTTTTGGACTGGGAACACACCATCCTAGGAAAACCACAGACATAGGGAAAATGCCTAAAGGGGAAGGAAGGTGCAGAAGAAGAAATCATTTTATGGACAAGTTGGAGCATGAAGTAAGAATGCTGCTGAAATATAAGGAAGAAGGATTTGAGCTCTTAGGATGTGGAAGAACCAGCTGAGGCAGGGTATAAAGGGCCCAAATGTCTGTGGGACTGTGGTAGTAGCAAAAATTTGCTCACTGATAGTTAAAAGCATTTAGATGTCATGCTATAGAAGAAAAAGAATATAGTCTAAGAAATTTAAGGACACTAATTATTTTGGTGGCTCCAGTCAAATGAGAGGACCTGAAAAGCACTAAAATGAGAATGTAGTAGGACCAGGGAAATTGAAAGTGATATGAGAAGGAGAGGTTGAACAATTCAATCCTCTAGCAAAAAGGGTTTGAGAATGTGAGGGTATGGAGATGATGTAAGACAGTACCAGGGGACAACAAAATGAGGAGTCCCATACACAGGTGCAAAAAATTTACAGGAGCATTCAGAGCACCCAAAGAGACTTGAATGAAGAGAGTAGCTTGAGTGATGACATAAGCCAAGAAATTATGAACACGTGTGACAGGAAAGACAGGGGTAAAGAGAAGTAAGACAGCAACATCTGGGGCAAGAAAGAGTTCTTGTGTCTGAACAGAGGGAAGTTTAAAGAAAGGACAGCTGACCAGTTTTGGAGAGTGAGCACAAGTCTCCAGGTTTGGTTAGGGACTTTGAAATGATGGAATCAATGGAATGAAGTCTTCATATGTTCTGAGAATAAAATCCTTCCTGCCCACAGCAAAAACGGGACAGAACTAATTGTTTGGTTGTGCAGGTCTGATCTGTACTGACATTTGGATGGTATGTGCTACTTTAACTCACTGGCCAGTCCAGAATCCCTACTCTTTCAAGAGTGGTTTCATTTTTGAGATAGCCTAGCAGCACTGCTTCAATTTCACCAATGGACATACATTGTTCTGATCAATCCGCAATAAAGTTGAGCCTGGAGAAAGATTGCAATCAAAATGTTTTGATCCACAAGCTGCAGGGAGGATTGTTTACAACTTCAAAATTGTAATAGCAAGTGCAGATAAACACACAGGTGTCTCATTTTAAAGCAAGTTCTGCCCATTTCTTCTTAATGAGTTTCAAGTGTACAACTGAAGCAAAACTAGGGGGTACTTACCTTAATTCCAGCTATTCTCCAACCTGTGCTGTATCATCCTGCTTCAGGAGATCTTCATTCGGATCCTGAATACAGCCATCCCAACCCCAGTGAAAAATTACTGTCCAAATTTAAGGACCTGCAAGTAGGTCATTGAAGCCCGAAGACAAGACAGCCTGAGAAGTTAGAGCTACCAGCAACACATCCATTTGGGGAATCGCCTCCCTGTGCATTACACCACAGTTGGACATGGTGGCTGGAAGTAGAATTGGCTTGAGGAGCCTCTAGTCCGCATGTCTTGTTACAGACTTACCACCGTAAGTGTCAGCCATACATACAGTTCCAGTACCACTGACAACAAGCACCATGACAACAGGAGACTGCTCCTTGCTTTGAGGGATAGAACTTTTGTTATGTATATGGTACCGAAGTGACATAAAGAACGTGTTTAAAAATGTGTTTAAAGCAGACTGTGATCCCAGCCCTTCCCACCCACCAACAGACCAGACAGACTCAGTAAGATGATGAATTGTGTTTCTTTGAGACTGTTTAAAGTACATGAGTTGATTACTACAACATGCCAGAGATTACAGTTGTGTTTATAGAGGAAGGAAATAAATTGCACGTGCGTAATTGGCTGTAATGCTGCATACAGCAGAGTCCCTTGCTCTTACTTAGAGGGCCTTGGTAAATTTTTTGCCCATGCATAGAGACACAAAGGAGGGGAAAGGTAGCAGAAGAGACAGCAACATACAACATCCAAGAGAAAGAAATGGAAGAGACAACCTAAGGGGATCTTAGCCCCCAGAGGAATAGGAGGAATGGGGCACCAACGGCTTTGTTTTGAAAAGTTCAAGAGAATTGCTGGTCTGGGGGCCTCAAGCTTGTATGCCCACCCCCTAGAATGATAGCCGTAAGTAGTAGAAAGCAGACCCTGGCTCCTCTTCAGCAGATGCACTTCTGACCGTCCATCACATCTCAGTTCCACAGGGAATTAGGGAAGTGCTCAGGGGACGAGGGCTGCTTCACTGCAGATCTTCAACTCTGCCCTCACCCAAGGTGGAGAGGGATGGAATTGCAGGGAGATGAACTCAGCGCAAATGAAATGCTGGGGCATGGAAGTGAGCATGCAAAACCTAGCCCCTTCCCAGACAACCTGTGAGGAGGAAAGGGGCTTCTCCAGCATACTCAGCGCAACAAAATGCATCTGCCCCTCCCATCTTTTGTACTTCCACCTGGGAATGCCAGTGATGTTTCCCCCTACATCCTCCTAAGCCTAGACAAAACTCTGTGCCTGAGGTAGAGCTTCCTCAACTAAAGAGTTGTCCTCTTTACAGTCCAGATTATGGGCTACAGCTCAGCTTGTTAAAAAAAAATAAAATAAATAAATACATTCCTCAAAAAACTGCAGAAACTGTGGAACAGGACAGCTCATTTAACCTCTGGTTTGGCAACATATTTGAGCAATTCACAGCTCCTGCTCTTTCTGAAAGCATGGGAGATTGCTTACAGAAAACCATGGCATTCCACACTGTAGATTTATTTACAGCAGAGACCACTCTAAATCTAAGCTCAAGAGAACCCATAGCAAGTAGAAAGATTTCAGTTTCATCTGGAGATCTATGCTGCCAAACTGGGGCAACTAATGTCACTTTGCAATATCCATGTCAGAGCAGCATTTCCCTTCTAATTCCTAGGTAATCATTTCAAATACTTTCTAACTCCTGCTAAAAGTTAGGGCTTTCGTGGCCAGAGAAGCAGAACAGGTATTCTTAAAAACCTGTGTGACTCAGTCTAATGTGAAGTACATCCAATTTCCTTCACCTTCATCAATTATGTAGCGGACTTCTTTTGCCATTCAACATGGTAACACTGGAAAGTACAACTCCATTCTCTTTTCTGCTACTAACTCCAACATCTCTTTCTCCAGAAAGATGCAAGACAGTAGAAAGCTGTAAGGTCTTGGCTTATGTCTGCATAGATGAAATGAATATTTGATGCACATACACCACCACACTCCGTGCTGTTGGTAATTTATTCCTTCTGGCAGTAGATTTTATGCCCACACAGACCCTTGAGACAGCAACAAAACTCCTTTCAATCAACATAGATTTGTTGCACTTCACTGAGGTAATCACACTGACTCCTTTTTATTACAACTGAAATGTCCATGTTCAAAGAGCAAGTCAACTTATTACAACAGGCAGAATAAATCACTTCCTTGAGTGCTCATCCCTGCATGACTAGAGAAGTCTAGATGACTGCCTAGCTCAGTCAGGTGGATCGTAGTCACTAACCAGCATAAACTAGCCTTTATTTCATTAATTAAAAGCATATATCATGTTGCCACTCTTTATGCAGAGCACAAGAATCTCACATGATGAAGTCCTGCATCCCCAAAGGCACTACATTAAGGCATTCTTTATTTGCTGGAGTTCACACAGGCACTAACTGAACGAGCTTACACCCCAAAATAAGCCACAAATTCCCTGCAGAAGAGCAGGATAATAGCCACTCACTCTTCCTCTGCTTCCTATTCCTTAGCTCAGATGACCCTCTCTCTTAAGCTGCAGCTGTTGGGAAGTCTAACCCATGATCAGTAGAGCACTTCATAATCTTAAAAAAGACGACAAATCAGAACCAATAAAGTAATCAATGAAGAAGCTAGGTGGAAGGGAAGGGAAGATTCATAGGCAAGAAAAGACAGGCAAGGTGACAGGGGATAGCAGGTTGCAGACTGAAAGGGCTACATTCAAGTAAAAAAGTAGACTGGACACAAAGCAAGAGGAAAAAAAAGGAAAGGAAAGAACAGAAGGGCAAGTTACACCAAAGGTCCCCCAGAGACCTCCAAATCCCCCACCAGGAAAGGGGCTTGCAAACCCACCCACTTCAAGGTATCTGTCCCTCACATTTACAGGTTTATTTGACCTGGTAATAAAGCTGTCTAATTTCTATATTGATGACCATCCCCACTTCCTTTCCTTGCTCTGTAGAGCATACTATTTCCACAGTAATCACTTCCCTTTCCCCAGGAAAGAAGTTACCACTTATGCAAACAAGACCCTCCAGATCATAAACCAAAAAAAAGCAAAAGTTTTAGAAGTACTCTGGAGTTAGGGCTTCTTCACCTGTGATCCTGGGCTTTTCAGTACTTACTTACAATCACCACCACCACTATGGCACAAATCACTCCCATCATGATCATCATCTAGAAAGAGAGATTATCAGATTGTAATACTCAAAACAGATTGGCAAGTTCACAGCTTCCATGACAACCAGGGAACATAAGGCAGATGCTGAAGGCAGGACAGCTGAAGCCTCAAAGACTTCCCACAGTGAAATAATCCTGAGCATTTGAAATAGTTATGATGGTTATTATGTCCCAACTATCCTCAGAAAGCCCTGAAGAAAATGAATTAAATTTCCTCTAATGAAAGAAATCACAGCACTAGGAAACTCACCTTACAGTTCTTCCACCAGTACTTCCTTTTGAGTTTTGCTGCACTACTTTCAAATACCGAGGCACCAGCCTGAAGTGCATCTGCCCTGTCATCAAGCTCTGAAAGTTTCTGGTCTCGTTCCAGTACCTTGTCCACATTTACTCGCATAATATCAACCACCTGCAGAACGAAAAACAGTAGCAGTAGTCATAGAGGTAAACAGAGTTGCGAGTATAAGAGAAGTAACAGCCAAAAAGTAACGCTGAGATACTACTAACGAGTAGAGGTCTGAAACAAAGAATAAAGATGAGGGTAAAAAATCCAGGTCATTGCCTACCTAGGAATGGGGAAAGATCCTAGCACACTGCTAAGGCATCATTTCAAGTATAATTAAACTACATTTGCAGCACATTGCTCTCACTTGTTTTTGAAAGTTCTCTAGTCCATCAAGATTATAGCAACCCCCTCCACAACAGCGATCACATACTCAATGGAAGATAACTGCAAAGATAACTTAGAGCTACGTGTTGCTGCCCCAACGAGGCATAAAGGAGTTACTGCATGTCAGCAGCCACCAACTGTCAAGTCAGGTAAGGTTCACGTTTTACGTTGAACCCGCACTCAGACTGTTCACTTAGCAGGGATTAAGAGTTATTCTGGGTCCTGTAGAGGTTTATTTCTATGACAGACACGTCATATTAAGTACAAGAAGTATAGCAGGTCCACTCCTTAAATGTCATAACCAAAATTATGCAGCGATTAAATATAAAGCTGTTTCATCTCAGCTTCAGCCCGTTTACATATCAGACATTGTGCTTGCATCGATTGTTAGTGCCTTTCCAGCATTTATATCCCAAGAGCATCCACCTCTTCAGCAACAGAAACTTATCAAGAGCATCACTGCAGCAGAGCAGCGCCCATACAGCCTAAGGGAAGCAGCACAGCTACTGACCTC
Source organism: Perdix hodgsoniae (assembly GCA_035772895.1). NCBI lineage: Eukaryota > Metazoa > Chordata > Aves > Galliformes > Phasianidae > Perdix > Perdix hodgsoniae. Next base: position 1,538,312 of record JAPSGF010000091.1, read on the forward strand.
TTCCACCTGAGCCTGCGTCTGCTGCAGCCGACGGTTACTGCTCAGATTGGGAGGCGGCCCCGGGGGGCCCCCGGCAGGGGCACCCCCTTCAGGGGCCCCAGGAGCGGGCTGCTGAGCTGGTTCAGACCTACGGAAACGCACAAGGGCAGAGAGAAAACAACGTCAGACCCTCCGCCGCCAAAGGACAGCCGCCCACCCCGAGCCGAAGGTGAGAGCAGACAGCAGCCCCCGGGCCCGCAGCCTCCCTTAGCTGCCCCCGGAGCGGCTGCAGCCAGCTTGCGGGTCGGGCCGTGCTGGCACCGCGCCCCGCCGGCTCCCGGGAAGGGACGGAGGTGACCGGGAGGCGGCCCGCAGCGTGCCGCAGGCGTCGGGAGAGGGACGAAGGAACCGGGCCCCACCGGCAGGGAGCCGGGAAGGGGGCTGCCACGAAGGGACAGGCCCCGCGCAACCTCTCGCGCTGCGGGCGGGCGGCGGGAGCACCCCGGCCGAGGGGTGGCGGTACGCGCAGCCCGGCCCGCGGTTGCTGCAATGCGCCACTCCCCGTGCCGCCGCTGGGCAGGCCGCCGGCCCCGCTCTCTCCCAACCGCCCGCCCGCCCGCCGTCCCGACCCGAGCGGCCCCCGCACGGCCTCCCCATCTCAGCCGCCGCCTCCCGCCCCGCGGACACTCACATCCCCCGGCCGGCACTGGGACGAACCGCCGCGCGCCGCGCTGACAGAAGCGCCCGCACGCCGCCCGCCGCCTCACTTATAGCGGCTGAGGCCCCGCCCACGGGACCGGCAGCCAGTCAGAAGTAAGCACAGGGAGGTTTTGCCGAGACCAGCGAATCAGCACCGCTCTCTCTTACTCCGAAGCCAATCAGCGCGCCTCGGCTCGGCCGCAGCGAGGCGTCTGCGGAGAAAGCCGCTTCCCTAAGTCCCGCCTCTCGCTGTCCCCGGGCTCCCCGGGATGAGCCCCGGCTCCGGTTGGCACCGCCCGATCGGAGCAGGGCTCAGCGCCGCGACGGTACGCAGCGCGCGGCTGCTGCAGCAATCCGGGTATGGTGCTGCTGGCGCGCTGCCGCCGTGGAGGAAAACCTGAATGAGGCCCCGCAAGCGGCTGCGTTCAAGCCTTGGCTGCCAGCTGAGGGAAATTAGGCTCTGGCAGCAGCCCCGAGAACGGCTCTGAGTTTGGCTTTTTCCTCTAGAGATTTTGGGAAACCTACCAGATGAGAAGGGAGAGTTCTTCCCTTTGGTTGCAAAACGGAAAGCAGAAATATTCTAGGACGAGAAGTTTCCATGCAGCATTTTGTGCAGCAGCAAGCAATCAGGTCAGACCTACGTTGAACTACGTTTCTTTAAAGGTGAAGCAGGACGTTGTTTAAAGTTTTTCATGACAAACTTGGATGATTAGTAGATACACGAGGCAGTACGTTGCGTGTTACAGCCTCAGGGCCCACAGCATGTGGCTACAAGGAATATAGAAAGTTAGGCTGCAGCTACGGCCAGCTGGTGTGGACTCCAAAATGTCAGAGAATAACGCAGCTTAGCGTGGCAGAACCATGGGAATAACAGAGGGTGAGACTTGCTGAACTACTGGTTTGGTTCTCCTAGCGCATGTTCCCTTGAGGCCCACAGAGCTGATGCTCCTCAGTTTCTGATGTATTTTCAGCTACAGATTTGTTGCACCTCTTTCGGGTGCTTGCTTGGTCTCCACTTGAATCTTTTGGCCATAGTGCAAGGTGGTTCACAAGCTGGATGTGAGAAGCATCAGACACAAGGTCTCTCTTCCCCTCAGATTTCAAACTGTAACTTGTTCTGACAGCGTAACTCACCAGTCTGACAGGCAGCTACAGTCTGTGTGGGTCAGCCATAATGACCACAGCTTCTCTGGCTCATTAAATTTGTTGTTTATTTCTTCTGGGAGTGAGAATCCACCACATACCGCTTTCTCAAGTGAAGTACTGCATATTAGAACAATGTACATACTGTTTGAAGAACTGGGCTTCCTTCAAAACTGACTCACGGGTCTGCTACCCTGCTCCTGAGAACGTAGAATTTGCAGTTGCTTGAATAGAGAATTTGGGTTCACCTTCCTGAGGCACAGACCCAAAGTTCTTTTCATTCCCTGCTGCTTTCAACCAAGTGCTTTTAAAGATAGAGCAACATTGCTCCGTAACAGGATACACTGTCAGCAGGTAACCTCTCCAACTACCTAGAAGTCAAGCTATTATTTAGGCAGATGCATGCTCATCTTGGAGATTTTGTGCTAATTCTTCTGCAGCATATAACTGCAAACTGTATGAGAAAAAAGATGTTGGAGTTGAGGGATCCCAACTTTCACTCACTGTGGCTTCTTCTCTCAGTGGTCTAGAAGAAGTTATGGAATATGAGAAGCTGGGAGTTTCATGAACCAGTTAAGTGCCTAAATTAACAAAAAGACGCTGCTTATTAAGTGTCACTAGTTTGGGATTTGTTATGCTTTTGCTCTGCCGGTGGCTAAGCAACACAGAGACATTTGCTCAGTCTCCCCCTTCCCAGAAGGATGTGGGAGAGAATCAGAAAAAAAAGAAGAAAAAAAAAAAACAACCAAAAAAGGTAGAACTTGTGGGTTAAGATAAAACTACTTATTAGGATAAAGGAAAATAGTTATAACTACATATATAAATATATAATATAAGCATATGTATTATATATATATATTCATTATATATGCACACAATGAATGATGCACAAGCTCACCACCCCCTAACTGATGCCAAAGTAGCACCCTGAGTAATGGAGAAGAGTGAGATGAACTCCGACCCCCTTTAAAACTTATCCTGCATGATGTCAGCTGGTATGGAGTATCCCTTTGGCCAGTTTAAGACAGCTTCCTAATTCTGTTTTCTTCCAGCTCCTTGGGCCTTTCCCTGAGAACAGCTTTGGCTCTCTACAACACTGCTTAACAGCGACTATAAGCATTGTTGTGTTATCAACACTGTTTTCTCCTAGACTCAAAGACAGCATCACACCAGACACTCTGAAGAAAATAATTCTGTCCCAGCTGAAACTAAGACAGGATTAAGTAATTATCATTATGAAACAGAGACACATCCTGTTCTAAAAACACATCTTGATGTGTTTCAGCTAACGCTTTTCATTTAGACTTGATAGCAATCACAGATATGCGGAGGTCAGGGGGCACACAGTGAGCACTGAAAGGTATTACTGAGAGACATGCTCATCATTAACTTGGTAATTTGGCTTATGAGGAAAAATCTAAGATGACACGTACTGAAATCGCTGAGTAGGACATTGAAAACTTGTAGCTAATAAAGACTGAAAGGAAGCTAGAAGCATGGCCAAAAACTAAAAGACTGAGATAATAGCTAAGAGGTGCAGGTTGGCACTGTGAGAAGTACGTCAGACATGACTAAGGTGACCAAACTTCCAAAGAGCTCAGGCCTGGCACAGCAACAGGACCTTGGGGCCGGGCCAGAAACACACAGCAGAGGTTACAGAAGACACTAGGAACAAAGCCACAAGAAAGATGGCTTTATTCCGACTGTGACACCGCAAAACCCCACGCCAGACCCATAGTCTCTCCTAGCGGTGCTTCCCAGTGCGGTTGAAGCGCTTGTACAAGAACCGGATCCTCTTTTTGAGATTGTGGTAATCATCCAGGAACATCCGATCTCCCACAATCTGCTTCTTGCGGATGCACCGCTGCAGCTCATTCCCCCGCCAGCCTCGCAGCCACCTGGGCCCCACGATGAGGTGCTTCGGGTGGATATGGAAACCGCCTGAGAATAAAAGGGTGAAGGTTAAAGGCAGAACCCGGGAAAGGCCCCGAGCACACAGTGGAGGAGCTGCTCACTCGCAGCTGCCCACGGGCGCCGCCCCCTCCCGTCCAGAGCCCGCAGCCGGCAGGGGGACACCTCACCCAGGATCCCCACGTTGTCGTAGACCCCGAACAAGGCCCGTTTCTCCGTCCACCGATCCACCTTCCGAGGCTTCGGGGGCTCCCTAACGCGATACTTGCGGGGCAGCCCGGCCAGCGGGGAGGTGATGGGCAGAGGGCGGCAGGGCTCGGAGCGCTGCCCCCCACCGCTGACGCTCCGCACTGCCTGGGGCAGCGCCGCGGCCCGGCGCATCAGACCCCGCACCAGTGCCGCCATCTTGGCGGGCGACCCGGATGAAGCGGAAGGAGGCGGGCCGTGACGCGCTAACGGTCGCCGAGGGAAGGGAAGCGACGATTGGTCGAGGCCCTGCAGGGTCGCGGCGCTGCCGGACGCTGATTGGCCGGGAAAGGAAATCGGGTGGGGCGAACGCGATCCGCGCGCGCTGTTTCGAGCGCCCGTGGCGGCGGCGCCGTGCGGGGTTATGGCCGCGACGTCGTGCGAGTTCCAGTTGCCCCTCGCCGCTGACGATCTGCTGCGGGGCGACAGCTCGCGTCACTATGTCGTGCAGGAGGTACTGTCCGTCCGCGAGCTGCCGCCCGCCATCGCAGGTAAGGCCCGAGCCCTTCCCCTACTGGGCTGGGCCCTACGGGGCCCGGCCGGCCTAAGCCCGGGCAAAGCGGGCGCCGTCAGAGCCGGCCCCGCCGGCGGTTCGCAGCTGTCCCCGCACCGCCCCTCGCTCACCCTCTCCTCGTCTCTCCGTAGCCTTCCGAGCTGCCTTCCGGGGCCGGGGTGCGTTGGCTGTGCTGCAGCATTTCGACACCGTTTACAGCCTGCTGCGGTAAGTAGGGAACGGAGGGACCTGGAGGCTGCAGGGGGGCCGGGGGCTGCCGCCTCTTCTCTGTGCGTTTGCTTGCTGCCATGATAAGCTGTGCTTGCCCCACAGCCACTTCCGAGCCCTGGGTACCGCTGCTAAGGAGGATGCCCTGGAGCTGATGATGCAAGGTGGGTATTTGCTATCTCCAGGCAAAACTGGAGTCTCAGGGAGGTTGCTCCGAGGCAGCAGTTTGATGATGATATAAAGGCTAATGTGACTCAACCAGCAGGGTTGCTCCTTCAGCCCATTCCAGTATACAGGTCTGTAATCTTGGTGGACAATGCAGAGCTGTGCGTGTTCGCTGTAAGGGCAGGCCGACAGAAAAACCCCTTCCCTGTGTCCCTGGGAAACAAATCCTTGGGATGTGTCAGCTCTGAGCAAGTGCTTCTAGGAACTGACTGGTGACTGGGGAACAGGATGGGAAAGTGCCTCTGAGGTTTTGGTTGTAGGAGGCAGCCCATGTTACAGCTGGTGAGATGTGAGCACACATCTTTGGTAATCTGATGACTGCTCTAAGTCTCCAACGGAGAGGATAGCTGAGGAACCTGGCCAAGAACGTTCATCTTTTTCTATCTTTCTCCAGTGGTGACCCATCATTCCAATGAGCTTTCTACCATCTTGAGTGATTCTGGGCTGAGCCATACAGACCGAGATGCTCACCTCAATGCACTTAAGATGAACTGCTATTTGCTGTCTGGCCTGTTGGAAGCCTTTGAAGTGGAAGCTTTCAAGAGCGGTTTGGCGGAGGTGGATCCTGCTGGAAAGGTGAGAGAACTGGGGAGAAAATGAGATGAGAAATGTAGAAAGTCTGTAAACTTGCTAAACTCTGTGTCAAAGAGTATAGTTGGGTTTGTTTAAGAATGGTGCTGGGAAAAGCAGTGCCTGATATGGAGTTCTGTGAAATCCTTTCTGAAAGACAGCCAGATGTGTTTCTTAACGATCAGTAGAGATTAAAATGCCCAGGCCTCAGTTTGGTCGTTAAGTGGCTATCTGGCTATCAGTATTTTCTCAAGTTCTATTCTGTACTCAAATAACAGTGGTCATTTGATGTGGGCATATAGATTTATCTGGTATCCCATCTAATGGTACCCCTCTCAATGCTTTAGAGTTTAACAGCCATTTTCATTTCAAGGGAAATGGGATGGTGATGGTGTGTTTTTTTTTCCTGTGTTCAGGATATTGATGAACTGCATTGCATAACTTTATTTTCAGAACAAAAAGAGCCGCACCAAGGTCTCTGGATTCTCATGGGAAGATGAGAGGGAACAGCTTTTACGGCTGCTCACACAGTTGCTGCAGCTGGATCTCCGTCAACTTTGGAGTGGTTTGGTGGTGGAAGAAGAGCTTGTCAGGTAAGGCAGCCCTTAGAAATAGTGCCAGTGTAGGTTGGGAAGAAGGGGTTAAATTGTAAATCTGCAAGTGAAATGGTATTACAGCCCTCTGTAGGGTATATATTGTTGGACACTGAGTAAGCTGAAGCAAAAGTGAGCTGCTGAAGAACCACTTCTTTTCCTCTTCTAAAATTCAGATGTTTTTTGCACAACTTCTTAAGGATACTGGGTAATCTACCTGGTTCAAGAGAAAGATGTACCTAGTGCATATTTAGTACAGTTTGCTAGAATAGTGTCAGTGCAAATTGCAGCAGTGAAGTTGTCTGTCTCTTCTCTATGGTTTTAGCTTACTGACAGGATGCTGTTATCGTATACTGGAGAATTCAAATATTGGTCTTCAGAGATACCGGGCCACACGAGAAGCTGCAACACATCTGCTTGCTACAGCTTTGACTCACTATGATCACATGTTCAGTGAGTTCATGCTTTTCTCTTTTTCTGGAAGCTGTTCCTAGGTAGCTGTTCCTAGGTAGTTTCCTTAACCTCTTTTTCTTCCTTCTCTTGTCAAAAGGTGCTACTCTGAAGATCGCACAGATGCTGCAACACTTTGAACACGTAGCCCCAGTGTTTGCTCAGGCTGTGACTCTCTGGGCTAAAGAATATGGACTGAAAAGCATAGTAGGTGAACTGCTGAGGTGAGAAAAATACCCCAATATGTATTCTTCTACCCCTAGAACCCTGAGAAGCCCTTTTCCTTATTTTATTTTTCTGTGCAGGGAAATTGGACAGAAATGTCCACAAGAGCTGGCTCGTGATACTTCAGGAATCAAGGGTTATGCTGTCTTCATAACTGAACTGGCTGAACAAATTCCTGCACTGGTGCTATCCAACATGAGTGTTCTACTGCGTCACTTGGATGGCGAGGTACATTTACAAAATATTACCTGTCCAGAAAAGACAAGCAGTAGAAGTGCTGCTATCTGATTTTTCTTTTTGAGAACAGAACGTCTTTCACAGAGATCAAGTAGCCAAAACCTGCCACGTCGTACACGTCATGGCCTTCCCTAAAACATGCAGAGAAAATACACACCGTGACACCTACTCTCTAGCTGTTGCTTCCAGGCATTTGAGAACCAGAGGGATCTGGCTGCTGTTGGATCAGTCTGCTGTCCTTTATTCTTCAGTACCAAGTTACTTCAATGGCTTTCATCATGTTACTTTTTAGTAAAGTGCCCTTAAAAACCTTGTGTTTTGATGTTAGTCCTTGCTTTCATATTGGACCTAGCTGGATCAGAGGGCTGGATTGCTCAGTCTTGCAGGCACAGCCATGTTCAGCCAAGGTTGAAACAAACTCTGGAATAGAGAGATTCAGTTAAGGCTGGAGCTTGAAAGTTAGAAGGCCCATATTCCCCCTTGGAATACTAAGTTGTGTTATATTCTCTGTTCCTGGTTCACCAATTCATCTTTTTGCAGAATTACATGATGCGAAATGCCGTTTTGTCAGCTATGGCAGAAGTGCTGCTACAGGTTCTGAATGGTGACCAGCTGGAAGAAGCTGCTCGTGGTACTCGGGACCATTTCCTGAACACACTGCAAGCCCACATCTGTGATGTCAACGGATTTGTGCGTAGTCGGGTGCTGCAACTTTTCACTCGAATTGTTCAAGGCAAGGTAAATGCGTTGGGAAAACAGCTCCGCCTTTGTCTCCTCCCCCCCTCATCTGTTTTTTAAGGGAATTTCTGTTACTGATCTTTGTTTGCAGAGACTGAAGTGGAACTGAGAAAAGCGTTGTCTTTGAGTATTAAAGTACCTGTCATTCTTTTTTTCCGAGAGACAAAAGATCCTAAGCTTAATGCAACCAGGGAACAGGAATTGTGCGATTTTAGATATTACCAGTACAGATTAGAAGGAAGAACTCATTGTGCAAGCTCTTTCTGGATGTTACTATGGGAAAACATCTCAGAAATTAATTAAATCTCTTCTCAGCATACTTCTTGGTAACTTTTTGTAAGTTCTCGCTCTCAACAGATCTTGGACTAGAAGATGTATAGAGGTCCCTGCTGACTTAGATTTTTCTAGGAATTTGTAATCTGTGCCTTCTCATATGCAAGCCACAAGTAGAAGAGCATGTGTGTATATTAATTTGTCTGCAGGAAAACAAATTGTCCGGAATTTCTAGGGCTTCCTAATAACTTTGTTTATGCTTTCACTGTGTACTAGGTCCTGCCTTTGACTCAGTTCCTGTCTGTCGTATCCCTGGCTGTTGGGCGTCTCAAAGACAAATCTGTGGTGGTAGTTAAAAATGCCATCCAGCTCCTGGCTGCATTTTTGTCCAATAATCCCTATTCTTGCAAGGTAATTCCCATTAACATGATGGATATGCTAGAAGTGTGTTTGCAGGCTGAGTATCTGCAGTATGGTGTGGGCAAGGCAGTGGTCTTTCTGTGTTGGCATTTCAACAAGACACAAGTTGTGACTTTGCAAATGGGAGCTTTCTGAATTTTCTGTTGTTCACATATCACGTTCTCTGGGTCTTCACTCACTGTAATTGGTAGGTGTGCAGGGCCAAGATGGTTCTGGTCTTGATAGTGGAAAAAACCTACAGCAGTTTGATATGAATTCACTGTGGGATTTCTTTTCTTAGAATCAGAATTAGGCTTTAGAACATTCTATGCAGAGCTGCACTCTTTATGTTCGTCTGTACCTCCTCTTGAGTTTCTGAGCCCCAGACTGGCATTTTACAGCATCTAGGATGGTGGCCAGAGTTTGCTACTTCCGTTTCCAAAATCAGAGTTTTCTGAGGTGATAGATAACGCTAAGAAAATAGAGAAAGAATTCTGGGAACATAATACTTTTCTTCTTGGCATTTTCAGTTGGGTTGTAGTGACTTGGCTGAGCCGCTTAAGAAAGAGGTGCAGAAGCTGCAAGAAATGAGGGACTGTTGCAGAGAAGCAGGTAATTTCTTTCTCTTTCCCATTCTCAGGGTGTAACTTGTACTCTGTCCAGTAGGAATTTCACTCTGGGCTTATTTTTCCTCATTTTACACTTTCTCCCAAGTTTTGGTGGCTTTTATCTCAGATCTTACTCATGTGAGGCAGTGAGGCCAGATAACTGGGGAATAAACTCACAGAAGTCTTCGTGCCATGATGTAGTAAAAGGACCATATGAATGTCCATTCTTAGGTCAACAGTGTTATTCTCAGGGCAAGAACTGAACATAAGTATGAACATCCTCTCAGGCTTCCATTGTCAGCTATTCAAGGACAGCTTCTGCCAGGACTTTAGTCAAATAAGAATTTCAACTTGATTAGCCTTGAACCTTTTGCTGTCTAGAGACCAATAAATAGCAAATGATGGCGCTCTGTCATTTTTCTCCTTAGTCATTTTTTTTTTAATTCCAAGAATTCTTACCTACTCATACTCTAGCTTAGGTGGAATCAGCAATGGGGATAGTGACTGCCTGAGGAAAAAAGCCTAGGATTCCTAACTTCCAGATGGGTTTCTTTCCCCATTTAAGCTATCATTTGAATCTTCTCCATTCCTTATTCTGTCTGTCATTTCTTTGTAGCTCCAACAATCACCCCAGAAGAAGAGTGGGAAGCAATGCTACCAGAAGTTAGGGCTGCTGCAAGGCAGATTCTTCAACCACTGCCAGAAGAGGAAGATGAGGAGATGCTGGAAGTTGAAGAAACAGCAGAGAGTACATCAGTGCAAATCACTGGGATGCTGAGGAAGCTGAATTACAAGTAAGAAGGCTCTGCAGTCTCTCGTTCTCTATTCAAGGAAGGTTTGAGCTTCAGAGTAAATGCATGACTTTCAGTAACTACTCTATGGGAAGGCATTGACATGGGCACCTGATACAGTGTGCTGGCAGGAACACCTGGCTTTCCTGGGAGTTCTGGGCAAAGTTGGATGGTTTCCTTTATATTCTGCACTGATGGGTTGCTGGTGTTCTGTTGGGTTCTGTCATTGACCAGGAGTGCAGTTCGCCTCACGCAGAAAGCACTGTGCCAGTTCCACGGGCAAGAGCCCTTCAGTAGCTCCAAGGAGGAAAATGAGGAGACAACAATCCTGGGCATTCTGAAGAGACTTTACACAGGTAACTACAGCAGATTGGTCTGTCTCTTCCCTGCATTTAAACTGTTGCTAGAGTTAGACCAAAACTGTCCGTAAAGCTGCGACTCTTCTTTCAAACTGTGGCCTCAGTATACATCTCAATATGCATGTACTCAGCATTTCAGAGTTGCACCAGCTGTGGATCATTTTCTCATGTAGTGGCCTGGTCTCTTGTCTGGGTCACACTAATCCCAGTATTTCAGTTCTGGTGAGAACAAATTCATATTCCCACTATAGGTGCACTTCTAATGCTTTAACTTGTATCATAACTGCCAAAGGGAGTGAAGCCAGTGTTACTCATGCACTTCTGTCCTGTCTGGATTTGGGTGGAGTTCTGCTTCCTGAACAGGTGGTGGCACATAATGCTCACTCTTAAAGGTCTTCACCAAGTATCAGACTCAAGCAAAGTCTTGCTCCTTTAGGCTCACGCTTCTTGCTGTATTTTACGACTGTGCATGCTTTATCTTTTGTATTTGTTTCAGAATAAGGCCTCCTAGCTTATTCTCCTGAGCTAATTTCTGTTTCAAAGGAGAGAAAAAAAAAAGCTACTATCTAAATAATCTTCTCAACTTTGTCAGCTCCCCACACTTGTACAAACTGCTACAGAGTAGCAGTTTTTGCCTTCTCTGTACTCTGTCCCGATTCTCTTTTAGGTCCTCATCCATCTTTGGAGAGGTGTCAAGATCAGATTAACCTCTTCAGTGTTTTTATGGTATTTAGGTAAACTGGACCATGCCTTTTTCCATCTGTCTTAGTTGATACTTCTGTGATGTGCTGTGTTGTAGTGCTGGAGTTTGTGCTATGATATGCTGAGATGTTCTCTTTGTAGCTAAGTCTGATGGCAGTGTGTCTATTTTTTTTTGGTTGTGTTTTTTGTTTGTTTGTTTGTTTGTTTTAATGGAAGTCTCCTGATTTTTAGTGTCAATAAGTGAGAAGAATTAAAATGCCCGGAACTGTGCCTGTTTGTCTTATACCTTCAATACTGCTAACAAACAAGTGTTCATGCTGTGCAGGTTTCCGCCCGGGTGAGAATAGTGGGGATTCTCCATGTGACAATGGCAGTCTTACAATTGAAGAAGCTGTGCTGGAAGAGCAGCCTCAGGAGCAGCCTCCAATGGAGCTGGTCAAACAGGAGATGTTGGTGCAGTATCTACAAGATGCCTACAACTTCTCAGTGAAAATCATGGAAGCTCTGAGCCTGATCAGCAAGCTGATGTATGAAAACTCTGTTTCAGGTGTGTGAAATAGCCACAAGGCATTTTTTCCTCTGTTTGTAGTTTCCAAGTTTGTCCCTTTTTGCTGAAGAGGAGAGATATTGGAGTGGTGGAGCTCTAGGGGAATGGTTGGAAGAGCTGCTGTTCACTGAGCAGATGTTCCAGTATTCCAGTGCCTGCAACAGCAAGCACCATCTATGTGGACATTGTGAGAGACTTGCATTAGGGCATGAGTGGGCTTTTTAGACATGTGTAGGAGCCGAATTTTTAAATATCAAGATTAGGAAAAAAACAAAACCAAACAGGCAAAAAAAAGTGTGACCAAGATGACTACATTTATGTAAGTTCTCCACTCCTATGGGAGGGAATCTCAGCTGCAGTTCTTTCAAAGTAAGTGTGTCCAAGGAAGCATTCTGTTTCTTGGTGCCTTAATGCAACTTCAGGTGTTACAATGGGGTAAAGAGAGGAACTGAGCAGCGTGTCTAGCTAACTTCACCTTTCCCTAAGCTTTATTCCATAGCTGAAAGTGTTACTTTTCAACAGGTTCTATTGCCTGGTCCTCTTCAGTCAATATCTTCACTACAAAAATGTGAAGTGATGAGCAGTTCTTTAGGTTACTTCAGCTACTGATATTTAATATCAATGTGCTTGTTGTTAATCAGCGTCCCTGAGGCAGAGACTGGATACAACTCCCTCCTCTCACACCCTCCTTCCACTTGCTAACCACTCACGTAGTTCTGGGGTGCAGGTAGGTCTGCACACCACAGCATTGTGCGGATGTTTCTGGGGTTTCGCCTATGATGGCTTTGTCTGTACTGACTACTCATGTTTTACCCATACTAAGAAAGCGGGTTTCCATAGCAAGGTTTGGATGCTGTTAGATGATTACACACAAGAATGAACTCTTGAATCAGCATCTCTGTAGGTCATTTGTGGTTTAAGGCTAAATGCATGCCCCTCACCTGGCATTTTAGTGCCTGATTTGGGTTCATTTGTGGGGCCTTTTATGGTTGCACGGATCTTACTAGCTTCTGTCCTGTTCTGTTGTGTGAGGAAGCCGAGTTAGACATCCAGACAACCGAAGCGTATTGTGAGACCTTGTCTCCATTTGGAGAGAGTATTCTGCAGTTGTGTTGAGTGAGACTAAGGGAGGTATGCACTCGGGTTTTATTTTTTTAATTCAAGGTTTAAGATTTAAAGATGCAAGTTTATATTTCTGTGCAAGTGTGCCTGCTGGTATGGCTGGGGCAGATGCAAACTGGTTGCCTAGATCCAAATACTGTCATGTCTGGTAGGAGCACTTACACAAATATCAAACTCTATCGATAAACTGTTCAACAGACTTTCTAATCATTGCTATTCCTTTCTTGTGAATATGCTCTAAATTAATGGGCTTTTTTTTTTTTTCTTTTTTTCCCTCCCCTTAAGAACAGAAGACTAGGGAATATATTTTCAGGAGTAGCCAAATTAAAATCAAGTACATTATTTCTTATATGCAGCAAACACACAGTGCGCCATGAATACAACAACTAGCTAGTTACAGCATTGCACAGGGACAGCTTCTTTATATTTGCTGTGACCATAGGATCTCTTTTTTTTTTTCCAAAGCTGCTGGTTCTTCGAATAGATTTTTTATTTATTTTTCTTTCTCAGTAATGGCGTCTGTGCTCTTCTCCTAGTTCTATCATAACACATGTAGCCCTAATATTGCTAACTTACCCCATTTCCTCCAGGGCATCTATTTGTAGTAGTGACCCTATTCTGACTTAAGCCATTTGCAGACAGTAGCAGTGACCTTGGGTACTTCTAGGGCTAGCTATGAGAGCAGTATGCTTATGAATTTGTCTTAATGGCCTCTTTAATGATGTCGCGGGTTAAGCAAGATCTACCTGTGCCCGTGACAGGGGGGCAG